>CM052799.1:137945-149135 GCA_028533885.1 Nasua narica | reverse complement strand
AGCTTGCTTTGGGGGTAGGGTTTCCTGTGGGTGAGGGTCTCCGGGTGGGGGTCACTGGGGGTGGGGGGCTCCTGGGGGAAGAGGGTGCTCTGGGGGTAGGGTTTCCTGTGGGTGAGGGTCTTCGGGGGTGGGGGGGTGGGGGGGAGGGGGTCACTGGGGGTGGGGGCTCCTGGGGGAAGAGGGTCCTCTAGCAGTAGGGTTTCCTGTGGGTGAGGTCTCGGGTGGGGTGTGTCACTGGGCGTGGGGGGCTCCTGTGGGAGAGGGTGCTCTGGGGGTAGGGTTTTCTGTGGGTGAAGGTCTTGGGTGGAGGGTGTCCCTGGGGGTGGGCGGCTCCTGGGGGAGAGGGTCCTCTGGGGGTAGGGTTTCCTGCGGGTGAGGGTCTCCGGTGGGGGTCACTGGGGGTGGGGGGCTTTTGGGGGAGAGGGTCATCTGGGTGTGGGGTTTCCTGCGGGTGAGGGTCTCCGGTGGGGGTCACTGGGGGTGGGGGGCTTTTGGGGGACAGGGTGCTCTGGGCTTTAGGATCTCCGGGGAGTGGAACCTCCTGGAAGAGTGGTTCTTCAGGGGTGAAGATCTTGTGGGGGTGGTGGGGGTCTTCTAGGGGTCACATTATGTTCGATGTGAGTGTCTCCTGGGGGTGATGGAGCTGAGACACCTCACCACAGGCCTCTAGGCTTATCTGTCCTCCGTAGAACAGCTAGGGCTGCTGGGGTCCTGGGCACCCAGGGTGAGGGGCCGCCTCCCTGCTCTGGGCCACACCGGGACTGAGGGCCACAGGGGAAGCCTGGGAAGGGGCTCTGGCCGGGCTGCCCCCTCACGGCTGTCACAGCCTGTCTCCTTGCCCCTCAGCCTGGCCGCATTTCGTGGCCCCGTACCACCCGCACCCAGGGTGGTTTTAGAGACCCCAGAGGGAAGCGTCACCTGGCTGGAGCCTCACAGGACTGGGGAGGGGGGAGCTTGGCGTGCCTCTCCCCCCCCCCGCCCCCCATTCAGTCTTGGCCCAAATGTTGCTTCCTCAGAGCTTCCTCACCCAGCGTCAGTCCCCCCGCCCCAATTTTGCTTCCTCTCGCTGCATTTTCCTTGTAGCCCTTCGTGAAGCCATGAAGCTGAAGCCACATTTCCCGTTTACTGGGGCTGCTTCTTGTCTGTCGGGCCCCCCACCCCACGACCCCAGACCTGAGGCACAGCAGGCATGTTGGGAAAAAAAGAATGGAGGGTTTGCTCCAGGTTGATCTCAGGGTGTGGCTTGTGCCTCAGTTTCCCTGGCTTGGGAATAAAGGAAGAGGCAGTCAGGTGATGAAGGGTCGAGCCCCACTAGCTCTGTGCCTCAGTCTCCTCAGTGTCTTAATTGCCAGCGGCAGAAGCCGAGGCACAAGAGGAGGGACTGGGAGCAGAGGGGGAAACCGAGGCCTCGGGGAGGTGACGGTCCACATGCACGAACTCGGGAGTCCTGTTCTCCTTGGTCCCAACCCCCCTCTGGGCTTGTGCCGGGAAGGGCGGCACAGGAAGGTGGACTCCTAGGTGAGGCCCTCCCCAGGCCGGAGGTGTGGGCCTTTCTCGGGAAGCTGGGCTCTTAACCCGGGCAGGGGGCAGTGGGCCTGGTGAATGGGCCTCTTCCCAGCCCCTGACCCTGCTTCCTGCCTCCCTCCCCGCCAAGGCCCCTCAGAGGGCGGAACCATCCATCACCGTCCTCCACCGCCTATCGTAGGCTCCGAATGTGCCACCCGGAGGTGACAGACCTGCACGCTCAAAAGCACACAGGGCTCTAAGAGGGCACGAAGGACGACCTGGTGATGTGGGGCTGGGAGGAAGGGGCAGGCGAGCCGCTCAGACCCAGAGGGTTCTGCAGGAAGAGCAGGAACATGGTGAGGCACAGCCACGGAGGGAGGGTGGCCGAAGAGGGAGCGGGCAGGGGCCTGGGGAGAGGGGCCCAAGAGCAGCACTGGCAGGGATGGACCACGCGTCCCCCCTGCAGCTGGGACATCTGGTCTTGTCCTTGGGAGACCTGGGAGACCGAGCCCACGTAGCTAGCCGCCCCCGCAGGGAGCCAGGTCACCCCTCTACCTCCCCCTGCCCCCTGGGCTTCCTGCAGAGCTTGCCCGCAGATCCCCTCCCCTTCCCGGCATTGTCCCCACCCAGGAGGAAGTCCTCAGTGGCTGGGGGCAGGAAGCCTCCTTCCCATGGAGGGTCCCAGCCCCCCCAAGACCTGTCATCCTGGTCTCAACCTTCCCATGACAGCAGCAGCGCTCTGAAGGGGACCTGGCCTCCTCAGAGGGCACCCAGGAGGGGGCAGTTGTCCCAGCCCCCAGAGATGCCCATCCCCTCCGGGGGCACCCTTCTCACCTGGGCTGGGCCAGCTGCACTCATTGGTACCACTGGTCAGTCGGGGGTCACAGCCCTTTCTGGGGGGCGGGCTGGAGCCACAAGGGCAGGGTGTTTCATGCTGGAGGGCCCCCTACCCAGGACGTGCCCACCCCCCACCGTGGTCACTCCCTGCTTCAGCGGGTCTCAGGGATGGGGGAGGGAGGAAGGAAACGGAAGCTGTGAATGATCCTTTGTTTGTTTGTTTGTTTATTATTTTTCATGAATGACCCTTTAATAGATACCCATGAAAAGCTCTAGAAGGCTGGAGAAATTGGCCTGAGGTTTCCTGGCTGAGCTAGACCAAGGGGGCCTGGTGGGAGGGCTGACACAGGGTGGGGTCCAGAGCCACAAGTAAGGAAGGAACACTGGATGCCTGGGAAGACAACTTCTGTCTGGGGGCTCCGTCGGTGAAGCATTGGTGAGGCCTCTGCCTTCGGCTCAGGTCATGATCTCAGGGTCCTGGGATCAGCCCCGCATCGGGCTCTCTGCTCAGCGGGGAGTCTGCCCCCCACCCCTGTGCTCCGAGGCACTCGCTCTCTCCCAAATCAATAACGTCTTAAAAAAAAAATGACTTTTTTTGTCTGAGAAGCTGAGTCCCACACGGGTGGCGGGCTGGGCTGTCAGAGCCCGGGGTCTGCACGCAGCCCAGTCCCTTGAGGCCTGTCCGGGGGACTGAGATTTAGGTTGTCGTGACCATCGAGGGGGCGGAGGCTTTGGGCTGTGGCATCTGGGTGGCCAGATGGATGAACCAACTGGATGAACGCCCTTGGGGGTGGGCTGGCATCAGGGTGGCCCTCCAAGGCCCCAGAGCTGGGCCCAGCTTCCCTGGGGACTGTGGCTCATCCCCCCTGGGGGCGGAGGGCTCAGGCGGGGGGCCCTGAAGGAGCTAAAAGGCAAGGGTGGGGTCTTGAGGGTCCTTTGGCCCCTCACCTGCCCCAAGAAGTAGGAGGGCACATCGTGGTGAGAGCTGATTTTGGGGTGCTGGTCCTAGCATCCTGAGGCCAGGGGCTTCCAGAAGTGTAACCCTGGCCTCGGGTCCTCTGGGTGACTCAGACTTGCTATCCTCCAGCAGCGGCTCCTTGCTGGTGCGGCCTCCACCCGAAGGGCTGTGGGGCAGCTTGGGGACCCACCACCAAGCTTCTTGTGGGCTCTGGGCTGCAGGGCAGGGGACTGTGCTGGGGGATCTAAAGGGTGACTGGGAGCTGGAGGAGAATGGGCCAGGTGCCAAAGGGGAAGAGTGGCCCAGGAGGACAGTCCGGTGAGAAGAGAGTGAGCATGAGAGGCTAATGTGGGGATCCCTGTCCCTGGAGGCAGGCAAGGGTCTGGTGGGATACAGGGGGGTCGAGGGTGGGACCTCATCCGAAGGGTTTGCCACGCGGGTCCTGAGAGCGTCGTCTGGGGCTCCGGGCCACCATTTTGCTCAGCTCTGCGTGGAACAGGCCGAAGACCAGCTGTGGAGGGGCTGGGACCCTAACAGGCCAAGCGCGCCCCCTGGTCGTGCTCTGTCCCCGCCCGGGGACGGGACTGCGGGCTGGTCACCACCCCCAGCCCCCTTAGAGCAGAGGGCAGAACACGCCCAAACTGACCCTAGGAGGTGCGGGCGGACCAGGGTGGAGTTCGGGAGTCAGGTCATCAACTCTGGGTCTAACCAGAGACTGACATGTTTGTCCATCACCCACCCGTCTGTCCATCCGTCCATCTGTCGTCCACTCGTCAGTTGGTCTGTCCATCATCCGCCCGTCTGTGTGTCTGTCCATCTTTCACTTACTGGCCGTCCGACCACCTGCCCACCTACCCATTCATCTGCCCATCGTCTGGGCATCTCTGTGTCCACATGGGCACCATCATCGCCCACCCACCCATGCAGCCCCTCTTCCGTGCTCCCCGCCGGGGCACCCTCCCCATTCTGCTGCCCCCGCTGACTGCGCCCCCGAAGCTGTCAGGGAGGGGGGCCAGTGGCACCAGAGGACACAGTCATTCCTATGCCCCCATAAAGGTGCAGAATCTTTGGCTTTTCTATGAGGAGCTAGGCCATCTTCCCAGGCAGATGTGTGGCGAAAAATTCAAATAGTTCAGAAGGGTTGGCCCCGGGGTCACCAGGTCCAGGGCCAGGTGGGCTCTGCAGGGTCCAGGCACAGGTTAGAGCGGCCCGGCTGCCCAACCCCGGCTGGAGTCCCAGCAACCCTGGGTCCCGGGGCTAACTGAGGCCCCGGGCAGAGCTGTCCGCCTCATGTGCCTACGGACACCAGAAAAGCAATTTTTAAAATATTTATTTATCGGGATGCCTGGGTGGCTCAGTTGGTTAAGCTGCTGCCTTTGGCTCAGGTCATGATCCCAGGGTTCTGGGACCAAGTCCCACATCGGGCTCCTTGCTCAGCGGGGAGCCTGCTTCTCCCTCTATCTCTGCCTGCCACTCTGCATGTTTGTGCTCTCTTTCTCTCTGACAAATAAATAAATAAAATCTTAAAAAAAATAAAATATTTATTTATTTGAGAGAGAGAGAGAGAGAGAGAGAGAGAGTGCGCATGCACAAGCAGGGGGAGCAGCAGGCAGAGGGAGACAGAGAAGCAGGCTCCCTGCGAGGCAGGGACCTGATGCAGGGCTCGATCCCAGGACCCTGAGATCATGACCTGAGGCGAAGGCAGAGGCTTAACCCACTGAGCCACCCAGGTGCCCCTGATTTTTCTTCTTTTTTAAGTAATCTCTCCGCCCAGTGTGGGGCTCAAAGTCACAACCCCAGGAACCACAGTCACACTCTCCACCCACTGAGTCAGCCAGGAACCCCTATTTATGCCGGTCTTTTCCCTGGTTTTTAACACAGTGGCTGGAGAATTTCAGTGACCTGTGGGCTCTAGTGAGCCGGGGGCCTTGACCTCAGGCTGGGTTTGTGGTCTGTCCTGAGCACAGAACGGAAATGTCCTTTCCTGAGGGGAGTAGCTCCCCTCTCCTCCACCTAACTCCAGGCTGAGATGTGGGGACCCCTGGTGTTTTAATGGGTTAGGACAGTGGTTCTCACCCAGGCGCTCCTGCCCTGAGGGGACACTGGGTGATGCCCGGGGACACATGTGGTCGTCAGAGCTGGGGTGCTCCTGGCCTGGACAGGATGGGTCCCCTGCTGCTCAGCCCCCCACGCCGCCCAAGGAACAGTCAAACCCCAACGCTAGCGGCGCTGGGAACTTCAGAGGTTGGGAAGCGCTGGGTCGGTAAGGCTGGCGGAGGCATAGGGGCTAGGCTGGGGGTCCCGTCGGCCGAACTGTGGAGGGAGGAGGCGCTGAGGCTGGGGGTCACAGTCAGTGCCCGGACCAGACCATTCGGGGAAAATCTCTATGCCCAAGGAGCTTCTTTCTGGAGCAGGGTCTGCACCTGGTGCGTGAGTGAGCGAGGTCCCGGAGCCCTGGCACCGCGGGAGTCTGGGCGGTGGGGTGGGGCCAAGATCCGGGGTGCTTCTGCAGGGAGGGTGGGGGACTGACGTGCAGGGCTGTGCCTGGGTGTCTGGGGCGGGGGCCTGGGTGGACCACGCTGGGTTCCGGGGTCCTGGGAGGGGGGATGGCGTTAGGGTTCAGCGTCTGAGGCTGAGACGGGGAGTCCCAGCCGGTCCAGATGGGCTGTAGGTGCCCAGTACGGTCGGAGTTGGGGGTGGGGTCCCGGATCCGGCTGGTGCTGGGGGTCGGGGAGGGCAGACTCGAGCGCTCTCGGCGCCGCCGTCCTTGGTGACCATCTTCCTAGCCAGGACGCGGCGGTTCAGCCGCTCCTTCTTCTCGCCGGTCGCGGGGCCCCGGCGGTGCTGCGCGTTCGCACCCTGCAGCCCCGCGCCGACTGGGGCCCTAGGCCGGGGTCAGCCCCTCCCGCGGCGCTCAGCAGACGCTTCCGCGGCGGCCACAAGTCCCAGCGGCCCCCGCGCTCGCCCCGCGGCGCCGCACTACAACTCCCGGCATGCCCCGGGTCCCGGGGGCGGTGTTTCCCACAAGGCCGCGCGCGGCGCTGCGCCGCCGGGGCGCGAGTCACCGCCGCCGCCCGGGGCTGTAGCCCAGCCGCCTCGCCGACGTGGAGGCCCGCGTCCTTGCGGTTCCCGGCCCGGCAGCTCGCGAGGGGCCGGGAGGGGCTGCGCGCACCGGGCGCCTCCGGTCCGCGCGACTCTTAGAGCGAATGATCAGGACGCCGTGCTGGCCCCCGACCTCCCGGGGTGGGCCCTGCCCGGAGCGGGGAGGCCCTGGGACCGGCCTCGGGGAGGCGGCGGGAGAGCGGGGACGGCCCCGCGTGCCGGAGCCCAGGCGGCAGCAGGCGCGCAGCAAATCCGCGCGGATGCCCGGAGTCGGAAGCAGCAGGGCTTCTGCTCCCTTCCCCGCGCCCGCGGGAGCTGCGAGGGGGCAGCGGCCGATGGCCCCGGACCGGGGCGCTGGGGAGCTCCCAGGATGTATCTCAAGGGTGGAGGGTGTTTCTGGGGTCTGGCGAAATGGTGCTGGAACCAGGGTCATGCCGAGGGGTGGCTCGTCGCGGGGGCCTGATGTCAAAGTCTGGGAGCGGTGGCTCGGGATGTGGGTCACTCGATTCAGCAGGTATTTATTGAGCGCCTACTGGATGCCAGGGTGACAGCAGAGAGCACGGTGGGCAGACCCCGGCCCTAGGAGCTTCTAGGAGCTTCCGCCCTGATGCAGGCGGGAGGGACCAGAGGCCGCAAGCGCTAAGCATAATGAGCAGACAGGCCCCCGCGCGCTGCCAAAGTCCGAGTCCGGCTTCCGCGGCGTGAAGAGCCTAACCTGATTCCTGCGGTGCAGTTCTCCCCACCCTGGCTGGTCTCAGGCTGCCAACCCGACCTCATCAGCTCGCGGGACTGCGGCCAGGGTAACAGTCAGCTCTCACGAACCCCTGTACTGTGTGCTGGTGAGAAATGGTGGAGAGAAACAAAGGGAGGTGGAGGAGGGTCTGGTAGTGTGGAGGTGGGGCTCGTGGTAGAAGTGAGCGGGGGCGCTCAGAGCCGCACTGGTTCAGATGGGGAGGCCTGGGCAAAGGCTTGAGGGAACGGAAGAGAATTAGCAAGCCTCTGTGTGGGAAAGGGCGAATGGGGGAGAAGGTACAGCGAGTGCGAAGGCCCCGGGCGGCTCCGGTGTGTTCTAGGAGAGCAAAGCTGCCAGAGGGGCTGCTCCAGACGGTGGATGAAGCCGTAAAGGAGAGGAAGGACCTGGGTGGGTGGGACTCTAGGCTCCAGGAAAGCCGGCAGAGACATCAGTCCAGCTCTCCAGTCCTCTGAATACAAGCCTGCCTTCCCCTGAACCTCAGTGTTTGCACCGGCAAGTCGGGGACTGGGCCGAACACGGGAGCTGATCCTACCCCTGCTCTGTCCCACGTGGAAAGCTGCCACTTCCCCGGACCAAGAAGGGGTGGGGGGTGGTGGTGGAGGTTCACTGCCTTCTTGTCTTGGGGAGAACAAGTGTTCTTTGTTAGAATCCCCTCGGAACAAAGGGGCAGGCAGCCACAGAGGCTCGTGAGTCTGAGTCAGGGGGCTGGCCGCAGGACAAAAGACAATTGAAGATGCCCCAGGGGAGTGGATGGGAAGTGACGGATTGTCGCAGATGGGAGGTCAGAGCTGACACTGGATGGCGGTGGCTCTGAGCGCCTGTCTGCTGTCACCTGCGTACAGGGACAGAAGACAGCAGTTACTCTATAAACCCAGCCTTCTGGGGCAGCCGGGTGGCTCAGTTGGTGAAGCGTCCGCTTCGGCTCAGCTCATGATCTGGGGATCCTGGGGTTGGGCTCCATGTGAGCCTGCTGCGTCCTCTGCCTCTGCCCCTTCCTCCTGCTTGTGCTCTCTCTCAAATAAATAAAATCTAAAAAAAAAAAAAACCAAAACAAAACCCAAGCCCCGAAACAATCCCCCCCTAGCCTTCTGGGGCACAGCCTCCCTTTCAGCCTCCCGATGATTTTAGGAAGGAGTGGTGGGAACTTGGGCCGACAGCAGCAGTGATGTGGGCAAAGGTCCCCTTCACCGCGTGTCAGTAGGAGTTCATTGTGCACTGGCTCCGGGCTCCAGGACGCCACAGGCACAGCTCCGGCCTCTCCCCTTCTCCCCGTGCATGTTCCTGTCTGTGTGTGTGCAGGGGTGTGGCAGGGAGGGCAACAAACAGCTAAAGGGATCCACAGGCCCCTCGGCTGGGTTCAGCCTCAGACCTGTTCTTGAGATTCAGGTCAAAGCCTGACTCCTTTTCTCTTACATCTGACTTCAGCTGACCTCGGCCCTCCTCTGCCCAGAGCCCTTCAGGGTGCCCATCCTGCTCAGGGTAGAAGCCCAAGCCCACCAATTGCCCCCTTACCCTGCCCTCATCCCCTCCCTACCCTTTCCTCCTCTCTCTCCCCCCTCACTCTGCTCCAACCACAAGGGCCTCCTCACTGTTCAACACATAAGCCCAGTGCTTCCCCAGGACCTTTGCACAGGCTGTGCCCTCTGACTAGAATGCTGGGAACAGCATTATTTGCAGTAGCCTCAAAGGGAAACTCCCTAGAAGCTCATCAAATAGCGTGCGGTCTTCATGCGCGGACTATTGCACTCAGCAGTGAAAATGAAAATCCATACCCAGCCAGAGGAGGGATCCCACACACTAGGTCTAGGGAAAGGGGCCTCATGAGAATACAGTACACAGTTTGCATAAAACAAAAAAGGGGGCAACACAGGCCTGCTTTTGAAGTCAGGACAGTGGATACAAGGTAGAGGGGAGGAGATGACTAGAAGGGGGCATGATGGGGCTTCTGGGGGCTGCAAGCATGCTGTCCCAGGATCTCGTGCGGCCTACACACGTCGGCTCGATCCAGGAGAAGGGATGCTGTGCAGCCCTCCGCACTGGGAGACCCTCCTGATGGAGGAGGGGCCCTGTGGCGTCAGGAGCACCCTTCCACTTAGGCTTGGCAACCGGAAGTTTCCCCAGATATTGCCCAGTGCCCCCTGAGGGGCCGGACTGCCTTAGGCTGAGAACAACCAGACTAAGGGAACCCTAACCCCAAAGCACTCTGAGTCTCTGCTGAGAACGCAGTGGCCACATTCGAACCGTGGCTGCTCCAGAGTGAGATGTGCTGCGTGTGCAAGACGCACACTGGATTTTGGAGCCTCGGCATCAGGAAAAGAATGTATGATGTCAACCGCAGTGTTTGTGTACGGAAACGATACCATTTTGGTTCTGTTGAGTTAAATAAAACGTATTATTAAAATTAATTTATCTTGTTTCTCTTTTGTGACATGGCACCTGGAAAATTCAAGATTGCACATGTGGTTTGCATTGTGTCTCTCTTTTTGAAAAGATTTTATTTATTTGACAGAGAGAGAGAGAGAGAGAGAGATCACAAGTAGGCAGAGAGAGAGAGAGGGAAGCAGGTTCCCTGCTGAGCAGAGAGCCCGATGCGGGGCTCGATCCCAGGATCCTGAGATCATGACCTGAGCCGAAGGTAGAGGCCTTAACCCACTGAGCCCCCCAGGCGCCCTGCATTCTGTGTCTTGTGGGTGGCATTGGTCGCCCCTGCACAGAGGCTGGTACACAGTAGGTGCCCAATACGTGCAGTTCCTGGCCTCATAGCTGGAAGGGCCAGGTAGAAGTTCAGACTTGCTCGTGGCACAGGGAGAGCCCGGGGAATGTTTTGTAAACAGGACATGGATATGGGGTGACTTTAGATTTCAGAAGATCATCGGTTCTTGTGCAGAGGACGGGTGGCAGGGGAGGAAGGGAGATGAGTGGGTGTGGGGGCAGTGACTCGGGAAGAGACGGAGGCAGCCAGGGCCCGTGGTGGGGTTACCTGCTTGCTGGTACCGGTACACACAACACCGGCTCCATCCTGCATGTTGCCGAGACCTTTTCCTTGGCTGGCTTTGAAAATCGCCATCTGGCCAGACCCTAGTGGGAAAGGGGCTCCCAGTCCTACAAGCACAAGGAGTAAATCCTGCAACACCCTGAGGGGCCGGGGAGCGGACTGTCCCCGCTGGAGCCTCGCCAGTCAGCCCGCAGCCTTGGCCAACGCGGCACCGCAGCCTGAGCAGAGGACTTGGCTCTGCCACCTAATAAATGGGGGTGTTTGTAAGCCACCGCGTTTGGGGGGCTTTGCTCCGCGCCGGAGAGAACCCACAACCTGGGCCAGCAGAGCCGGCGGCCCCCCAGAGAGCCCACGTGGCCCCGCTCCCAAACGGAACTCTGGTTCTTCTCCGACGCCTGCATCGCCCCCTCGCAGTCGCAGGTGCTCTGTCTCGCCCCTGGAAGCACCACATCAGACGTGCCCGCAAAATCTGACGGTTTTCGTTTTCGAATAGATCCAGGACCCACCTGCTTGTGACCTCGTCCTCACCACCAACTGGGGGAGCCCACAGTTCTCCCTCTCCCCCCATTTCCCGCCCCACCTCCCCCATCTCCTCCCCCACCTCTATCCCCCACCTCCATCCCCCATCTTCTCCCCCAACTTTCATCCCCCTTCTCCCCCATCTCCTCGCAGTCCCCTCCCTCCCGGTGTCCCGACGCCACCCACGGTCCGTTCTCCCTGCTGCCGCAGGAGGGCGCCGGTGCGCACCGAGTCTGGCCGGTAGGTCGCTCCGCCCGCAGCCCTCCAGGGGGGTGGCTCGAGTGCCTCCCGGTAAAAGCCCCAGTCCTCTCCCGGGACCCTGCACGACCTGCTCCCTCTTTTTCTCCATCACTCATTCCCCTCCAACCAATACGGGCTTCCTCGCTGTTCCTCCGGAATGCTAGGTGAGCTTGAGGCTCAGGACCTTTGCACCTTCTGTGCCTTCTCCCCAGACTATCCCCTGGCTCCCTCCTCACCTCCTTCAGGTCTCTCTCCAATGTCACCTTCTGAGTGAGGCTT
>CM052799.1:103850-130710 GCA_028533885.1 Nasua narica | reverse complement strand
GGGCTGTAAGGGCTCTGCCTAGGAGGAGGGGGTGGGAAAGGCAGGAGGAGGGAGGGAGCTTTGGGGCTCTTTAGAAGGATGAGAAGCAGCTCCTGGAAGGTGGGAGTGGGAAAATGGAAGGTATGCCTGGCAGAGAGTTGAGTGTGGGCAAAGGCCTAGAGGCTTAAAGAGAACAGACTAGGGGTGCCTGGGTGGCTCAGGTGGTTAGGCGTCCGATGCTTGATTTTGGCTCAGTTCATGAGCTCAGGGTCCTGAGATCGAGCCCTATGCTGGGCTCACACCCTGGGCGTGGAGCCCGCTTAAGATTCTCTCTCTCCCCTGCTCCCTCTGCCCCACTCTCTTTAAAACCTCGAAGAGAGAGGGAACAGACTACTCTATGGGGAGGTCTGGGAAGCAGGAGAGACACCTCGGGGCTGCCTGAGAGGCTCTGTGAGCTCCAGGAAGCACGGGGACAATGGGTGGCCATGCAGGGTCTTTGAGCAGGTGAGACTCCTGCCATTCCTTCTGCCTGTTTCTCGCAGGTCTGGAGGCAACACCAGGCCCCGGGGCCTACAGCCCAGAGAAGGTGGCCCCTGCGCACCAGCGGACGCCCCCGGCTTTCACTCTGGGTTCCCGCCTGCGCCCGCGGCTACAGGACACCTCAGCCCCTGCCCCCAACACCTACACCCTGCCCTCCCTGTGGGGTTCCCAGATAGTCACCAAGCCCAGCAGCCCCAGCTACACTGTGGTGGGCCGCACGCCCCCCATCCGCCCCCCTCAGGACCCTGCTGAGATCCCAGGCCCCGGCCAGTATGACAGCCCAGACCCCAACACCTACCGTCAGCGCCGGCCTGCCTTCACCATGCTGGGCCGGCCTCGTGCCCCCCGCCCCCCGCAAGAGACCCCTGGGCCTGGCACCCACAGACCCGAGCAGGTCACCATGACCAAAGCCAGGGCCCCGGCGTTCACCATGGGCATCCGCCACTCCAAACGGGCCGCCACCACGGCTGCGGATGCCACGCCCTGACACCTTTGGGGTCAGGACTCCCAGCTGCCCCTGGACCAAGCCTCAGTTTACCTGTGTTGTCAAGTGGGGGTGTGGGCAGGCCCCTCCTGGGCCTGGCTTTGCCAGGTGGGGGGCTTGGAGAAGTGGGGGGAAGGCACCTCTTTCCTCCTTTTTTTCTGAACTCTGAGGTCCTTCTAGGCCTCCTGTTTCCTTTGGTCCCTGGAGGCTGTGACCCCGGGGCCCCACGGAAGGAAGGAAGAGCTTCCTTCTTCCAGTGCCCCAGTTTCTTCCTCCTGGTCATGCCAGGCCAAGTCGGGCCAGGCAGAGAAAGGGACAATGTCGGCCCCACCCCGCGGCTGGCTGGAGATGAACTTCCTGTGTCCTAGAACTCGGCGTCCGCCCTGCTGGGGCCCCGGGTCCCCGACACTGCTCGGGTTTCTGCTAAAAAGGGGCTCTCCCCTGCTTCTCACGGAAGCACAGCTGCCTGCGCTGGTCCAGCCCCAAATCAGGGGGGAAGCAGCCTGATTCCCCTGCCTCTAGCCACCTGCCAATAAATCTGTCTGTGGCCTGAGAGCTGTCAGCATCACACATGTGAGCTCATTTAACTCACTGTGCACATCAAAGGAAGGAGACTTAAATGCTGCTCTTCAGATCCCGAACCCCCAATTCTGCAGCCCCCGTGGGACTGAATGGGACCAGAGGAGGGAGCCAGGGCTGGGTAAGAGGTAGAGCCAGGGCTTCGAATGGGGGAAGCCAGGTAAGCTTCTTGGAAGAGGGGACACTGAAACTGGGTTTTGAAGATTTTATTTATTTGACAGCGAGAGACACAGCGAGAGAGGGAGCACAAGCAGGAGCGGGAGAGGGAGAAGCAGGCTTCCCGCTGAGCAGGGAGCCCGACGTGGGGCTCTATCCCAGGACCCTGGGATCGTGACCCGAGCCGAATGCAGACGCTCAACCGACTGAGCTCCCCAGGCGCCCCTGAAACTGGGTTTTGAAGGATGTACAGGAGTTTAACATATTCTACTTCCCATCATCAGTAGGTACCCACCACGTTTCAGATATTGATAAAGATCATCTAAGGATGAGCGTCACAGCAACTCAGGAGGCAACAGATGTCTACTGGGAGAAAAGGGGGCTTTGGAGAGATTGGACCCTTGCCTGAGGGCACACGGTGAGCCCTCGTGTCCTTGTGATGCCAGGATTGGAATCTTGGTCAGTGGGCTCTGTCCCTGATGTTCTTTCCTAGGGACAGGAAGGAGACACATGGATGGTGTCACGTGACTGGCCTCCCGTGTGATAAGCCTAGGTCTTGTGAACCCCTGACCCAGAAAGACCCTGACCCAGGAGCTTGGGAGGGGCAGACTACCACGACGAGGAGATAGCCCAGGGGTGGCACCTCAGGCATGACCCAGAAGTGTCCTGAGATGCATGGCCCTTACTCTGTCCCTTTCCCCCAGCCTGGAAGTGCCAAACTTGAACACGCACCCCTTTATCCAAGGAGGTGGACACACACCAGGACCCCCCCACCCTGAGGGGAACCCAGATGCCCTCCTCACATGCATACGCATGTTCAAATCTGCACACGACCGACTTCACGCGGTCTGCATACATGTAGACACACACACAACACACAATTCCAGATGGGGGGCTCCAGACCCCGACGACGTCACCTCACCCCCGCCCCCCAGCAGACCCCAGGGCCACGCCCGCTGTACACCCTCTCATCCGGACCGCGCAGGTGCACCGCAGGCTCCGGGCGGCGTCGCCGACCCCCGCCCCATCCCAACGCCGGCCAATCCGCTGCGAGCCCCTCCCCCGCTGCGCCACCGCCTCCACCGGCTTCGCGGGCGACCGCCAGGCTGTGACCTCATCCTCTATCGATCCGGCTCCAGGCAGCGTCACCCCTCCTTCCCCTCCTGCCCGCGCGCCCCGGCCCCCTCCTAGTGTTTCCCGACAGTCAGCCCCGCCCCGCGCGGGAGAGGGGAGGGAGGCTGGGTCCTGGGCGACCGCGGCGCAGGACCCCGCCTTTGAGGTCTGAGTGGAGGACAAAGAGGCTGGGGCCGGAGGGGCGTGCCGGCCTGGGAGGCCGAGGCCCAAGAGTTCAGCTGGGTTGATGCCGGACCGAGCTCCCCAGAAATGCGGGAGGAGCCCGTGACCCTCCAGCTCGCGCCCCGCGCTTACAACCTGGGAAACTGAAGCCCAGGGAAAAAGCAGCAGAAGGGAGGCCGGGCTTCGCTCCTCCCTCCGAGAGCCAGCCAGCCCGAACCACACTCCCGGGCACCAGTCGCCGCCGCCTGACGCTCTCCGGGTCTGTTTCCTCGTTAGGAAACCGAGCAAGGCGGAATTTTCAAGTACCTTCCAGTTGCAACAGTGGGAAGGGAGGGGCCCGACCTTAGGGTTTGGGGCTCTCTCCTTCCCTGACCGCGTCCCCACCTCTTTCCAGGCGTCAGTTTTCCCATCAGTGAAAAACCAGAGAAGGCAGGTGATTTCTGTTTCTCCCATCTCTGTCCTTCTAGGAATTTGGGCAATGGGAGCTGGGGCGAATCTGGGGTCGCTGCCCCGGTCTTGGGCTGGAAACGTCGGCTCCCTTCCCGGCTGCTGGACCCCAGGCAGCCTCTGTGCCCCCGGCAGGCCTGAGTTGACCCAGCCTCCCCGCAGGCGCCGGGACGCCCAGGGCCCGGGTCCCAGGGGCGCAGCCCCCCGCGGCTGCGCGCTGGGCCGGGCGGATGACATCACCGGGCCGGGGGCGGGGAGGGAGCGGGACGGAGGGGAGGGCCTCCTCCGCGCCAGGCGCAGCGCCCGGTCGGGCTCTGTCGGGCGGCCGCGGCCATGACGCAGGGTCCGGGCGGGCGCACGCCCCCCGCACCCCCTGCGCCCCCAGAGCCCGAGGCGCCCACCACCTTCTGCGCGCTGCTGCCGCGTATGCCTCAGTGGAAGTTCGCCGCCTCCGCGGGCTTCCTGGGTCGGGGCCCCGCGGCAGCGCGCACGGCCGGGGGCGCGGGGGCCGCCGACTCCCAGCCCGAGCCGGGCGGCCCGGCTGGCGTCCCAGCGCTGGCGGCGGCGGTCCTGGGAGCCTGCGAACCGCGCTGCGCCGCGCCTTGCCCGCTGCCGGCGCTCAGCCGCTGCCGGGCCGCCGGGGCCCGGGGCCCGCGGGGCACGCGGGGGGTGGCCGGGTCCCCAGACGCCGCCGCCGCCGCCGAGTGGATCCGCAAAGGCAGCTTCATCCACAAGCCGGCGCACGGCTGGCTACACCCGGACGCCAGGGTCCTGGGGCCCGGGGTCTCCTACATCGTGCGGGTGAGTGCGCCGCCCGGGGTCCCTGGGACCACAACCTCCCCGGACTCCCAGCTCGGGGCTTCCCTCCCCCTTCTCTTCGCCGCCCAGACCCTGAGAGCCAGGTCTCTCCTCTCCAACCTTACTCCTCTTCCCCACCAGCCTGGACCCCCATCTCCAGCCTGCGCGATGCTGGGCTCAGGGTTCCCACGGCGTCACGTGGGAAGGGGCGGGGAGAGGGCTGCAGGTGGGTGGGGGGCACGCATGCGCAGGTGAAACAGTCTCCTGCTCCGTTGGTGTTGCGGGGGGAGTCGGTGGGGAGCGGACGCGGGTGGGCGCATCCTACAGATCCGCACTAAAAGCGTCTTCGCGGACCGCCGAGTGGAACCTGCGGAGGCCCTGGCCGAGGTGTGGGGCGAGGAAGGGGTGTCCGGGGGGTCGCGCCCATCCAGACCGCAGGATTCGATGGGAGACTGTGGGACTTGGGATGGGGGATAAAGCGAGGGGCCTTCCTCTATCCTGGTGCTTTACTGAGTCTTTCAAACAGAGCTGCCCCGGAGGACGCTCGCTGTTCAGAACTCGGCCTCTCGAGAAAGCCGTCCTCTTACCCACAGCCTTCGTTCGGTCTGACAAATCATCAGATTCCAAAATGTCCTCGAACATCGGGCAGGACTCAACACCCCCTCAGTTGGCTGTTTGGGACGAGGACCCTGGAAGTTAATGCTTTTGCATTTGGTTCTGTTCCCTTTACAGCTGTCCCCAGCACCTGCTGTCCCACCTCTCCCAGGACTGGGTGGGGTAGCGTCCCCCTGCTAAAGTCATGTCCACTGCACCTGCGAATGCAGTCTTCTTAGAAATAGGGTCTTTGTAGACAAAACCAAGTTAGGATGAGGTCATCCCAGAGTAGGCTGGTGTCGTCGTCGTCCGAAGAGGGAAATGACACAGACACACAGGGCGAAGCCACATGGGGGCAGAGGCAGAGGTAGCAGAGATGCGCCCACAGGCTTGGGGGCCCCAAGGTTTGCTGCTCTCCACCCCCAGGAGCTGGAGGGCGTGGGAAGGCCCCTCCCCTGGAGCCTCCGGAGGGCGTGTGGCCCTGGCTACAGCCTGATTTCCGACTTCTGGCCGCAGAGCTGGGAGAGTAGACATCTCTGTGGCTGTAAGCGTCAGGCCTTGTGCCACTTGGTTGTGCAGCCCCAGGAAAGTACTGTGTCCCTGAGAGTGTGGACATTTTGAAGGTCCCAGACCCTTCCTCCTCTGCACCTGGCTCAGGTCTGAGGACCGCATGGCCGGGGAGCCTGTGAGATGTGTGGAACCTCAGGTTCCACCGTGGATGGCCGGAGCCGTAAACTGCCCCACAGCCAGTGTCTGTCCCTTTTCCTGTGTGGTCTTCGCCTTGGTTCTTTGCCCTTTCTTTTCCTGAATCCTGGCAGTGGGCCTGCCGGCTTGACTGGTCCAGGATTGGCATGGGTGTCTCATGGATGGTGGGCTTCCCAGCCCCGGGGAAGCTGCCCCACCCCTCGGCTGTGGGTGCGGGGTATTTCGAATGTCCAGAATTCAGATGCTTGCGTTGTGGGGCGCAGGCTGTTGGGTTATTCCCATGATCGTGTCGTTTTTGTCAACGCAGCAAATACCAAATGCATGCCCGTCCTGCCAGGCGCCGACGACCGAGTGGGAAAGGGGTCCCTGTGCTACGGGCTTAGCCTCTAGAAGGAGACACTGACGGTACATAGTGAATAAAGAGAACAAATCCAAGGCAGCTACCAGCAGGTGCTAAATTAAAATAAAATGATGCCGGGGAAGACTGGGTGTTTACCTCAGCGGGGGTCATAGGGAAAGGCATCTCTCAGGAGGTGACATTTAAACTGAGACCTGAAGCCATGAGGCCCCCAGAAACAAAACAACTGGGGAAAGAGAGTTCCAGGCGGGGGCACAGCAAGTGCAAAGGCCCAGTGGCAGGGAATACACTTGGCATGTTTGGGTAACAGCAGGGGACCCGTGTGCGTGGAGCTTACGGAGGGAAGAAGCAGAGGAAGGAGAGATTTGTAGGCAAGCTGGGTTGTTCATGGTTTTAAGCAGGGATCGAAGGGTGGGTTTGGGGGTTTTGAAAGGCTCTTTCTGGTAGCTCTGTGGAAACGGGGCGGGTGTGGGGGCCAAAGGGCAGCAGTGAGACCCAGGAGGGGGCGAGGAGCGATGACCTGGACCAGGGCCACATGGGTGCAGAGAGAAGTGGGGACACTTCTGTGCGGACCAAGCCCACAGGCGGCTCTGGCGGATGAAGGGCCCTGACCCGGCCCCATGGGGTCTGACCCGGCCTCAGTCGGTCGTCTGCTGTGTTTGCCCGGAAGCCTAACAGAACCTTGGAAAGATCCCTGTCTGAGATGAGACGGCGGAGCCCCGGTGGGCAGAGAGGGGAACGCGGCGTCTGGGCCCTGGGTGCCCAGCCTGGCACCCGCGTGCATTGGCTTGCGTGGCCCTCACAGCCCTGAGGTTGCCCGCCCTTTTCGTGGATGGGGACACCAAGGCCCAGCAAAGTGCAGGAGCCCGCGGGGGCCGTGGCGCCCCACACCGCACTCAGAGCTTTGAGGTGAAGGATGTCATTGTCTCACATGAGAGGAGGCCCCGGGGGCCCTTCTGTGGCTGCTTAACTAGCAGCTCGGTGACCCCGCCGTGGATCCGGGCTCTGTTCCTCTTGTTGGGGTGAATCGTGTCCCCCCCAAATTCACATCCACCCGGAACCTCAGAATGCGGTCTTGTTTGGAAACAGGGTATTTACAGATGTACTTAAGGTGTAAGCCACGTGAGGACCCCTGGGGAAGGGGCCGTGTGGAGAGGGGGGTGGAGAGCAGAGTGACCAGGCCACACGTCCAGGGCCACCAAGGGCCACCAGCGGGCTCTGCCAGGTGCTGGACGAGGCAGGAAGAACCCTCCTTGGGGGGGTCCGGCCCTGAACACCCGGATCTCAGGCCTCTGGTCTCCAGACAGTGAGAGAATTCACATCTCTTGTTCTAAACTGCCGTGTCTGTGGGGTGACAGGTGCCCCAGGAGGCGAGTACGGCACGCTTGGTGTGACTGCCCTCTCAGACCAAGTCTGTCGTCCCTGGCTGACTCGACAGAAAAGAGCCTTCTCCCCATGGGGCACGCTCGTGAGTAAGGGAACCTTTCCCGGAAATGCCTAGCCAGCTTCCGCTCATGTCTCTTTGGCCAGACTTGTGTCCTCTGAACTTTGCCTAAACCAGCTGAGTGATGAACCTGGGTTATCACTGCCCAAGGACCTTCCTGAGGCGATGGAATGTTCTAGATCTCTGCGGTCCAACATGGTAGCCCCACCTGGCCACTGAGCCCTTGAAATGTGGCTAGTGCGACAAACGAACGCAATTTCAGTTTTGCTTCATGTTAAATTCAGGGGGTTGTACGAGGCCCGTGCTGGCCCTACTGAACAGCTCAGCTCTATTGTCCCGGATCTTCCAACCTCGCTGAAGGGGGGGCGGGACAAACTTTTGTTGCTAAGAAAGTGAACCCATACTGTGGACAAGCCAGAATTTCATCAAGCTCTGTGGACTATGAACCCAGTCTTCCTCCCACTCCTACCATTTTGATGCATTGGATTTCTCCTTTCACAAAAATTCGACTGATAAGAACTTTCTGCTTTAAAATTTTTTTTAAAGATTTTATTTACTTGAGAGGTAGAGTGAGTGAGAGAGAGAGAGAGAGCACACAAGCAGGGGCAGAGGGAAAGGGAGAAGCAGGCTGCCTTCTGAGCAGGGAGCCCGATGTGGGCTCAATCCCAAGACCCTGAGATCATGACCTGAGGTGAAGGCAGATGTGTCACTGATGAAGCCACCCAGGTGCCCTGAGACCTTTCTGTTTTTTGTGGTGCCCTCATTCATGCCCTCTCACTAGCTCTCTATGAATGAAGGTTTTTAAACTGTGTGCCCAGCTCTGCTTGTGGTGCTGTGGGGCACAGAAAGACAATGACCCTGGCCAGGGGGACTGGCTCTGGCTAGAGAGGGATTGGAACTCAAGGCTGGACATCTGTCAGTGAAATGACTAGGACTCTGTGTCACTCAGTCTTTCCTAAAGTGTGGTTTTCATATACTGGTGATATGCATGGGAACTGTGGGAGGTTAACTGAGTAGAGATATTTTTAGCTGAAATGCAGCTTATTCCTCAAAGACAAGGGGTACGGTGTCTCCAGGATGACCTAATTCAGTGGCTTGACAATGTCCTTAAAGACCTAGGTCTTTCCATCTTTTTGTGCTGCCATCTTCAGCGTGCTGGCTTAGCTGCCCTCATGGTCACAAAAGGCAGCCACAGCACCAGGCATCACACATGGATCCAACCATGTGCACTAGAAGAAAAAACCATCCCTTCCTTAGTTCTCTTTGTACGAGACTGTCCACCATTTCCCCCCATAGCTCATTGGCCCCAAATGGCAAAAATACATTCATAGCAAGGGAGATGGGATCATCAAATTGGCTTAAGCCAATGATGAACAGTGTGTGGTGCCCAGACGTCTGGGAACTTGTTATAAATGTACATTCTTGGGCTCCACCCCAGAGCTGCTGCGTCAAAGGCTCTGGGGGTGACCCCCCTGCAATCAATGTTTCCAAGTGATTCCAACATCCGTTGACGTTTGGGAGGCACCAGTTTAAGACAGTTACTTGCAGTTCTGTTGGATTAAGCGCTCCTCATTTAGAGGAGCCACCGTGAAATGAGCTTCAAATCTGTCTATAATACCGCCCTGCACATTTACTTCCCCTGAGAATCGATGGGATGTAACGAAGCAGCAGAACACAATGACTACAATCCGTAATAACTTAGGGTTTGTTTCTGGACGTAGATGTGCAGACTTCGCTGCGTAGATGCACAGGGACCTGGGTGGAAGCTGGTACCTCCGTGATGGCCACGGTGCACGCGGCCACTGTGGGCACGGCGCCAGTCCAGCCGCTCAGACCGCTGGGGTTGCTGTAGGCAGCGAGACATTCTGAACTGGTCGACGAGTCCCGGTAGCGTCTGAGCCGTGCAGAATAGTCTTGTTGATGTGCATGGCAGTGTCACTAAATTCGGGGTGTGTTAAGACCGTCCTGAAAAGTTAAACAGAACCCCCGTGACCCAGTCCTCCCCTGTCTGGGCGTGCACCCCAAAGAAGGAGAAGCAGGGGCTCCAGCAGTTTCCCACACCCGGCGCTCACAGCAGCACGCGTCCCAGTAGCCAAAAAAATGGGGGCCACCTCCCAGTGTCCGTCCGCAGATGACGGACACACACGGCGTGGTCTGGCTCCGCGGGAACACGGTCTAGCCTCGGGAAGGAAGGGACCCCGACCCCCGCTGCGACATGGAGGGACCCCGGGGACACTGGGCTGAGACCCAGAAGGACCCATCCTGCAGGATCCCACTCCCGGGAGGGCCGCAGAGGAGTCCCGTCCCCACAGACAGAGAGGAGAGGGTGGGCGCCGGGGTTGGGGCGGGGGCGGGGAGTCCGTGCTCCCGGGGACAGTTTGTGCGGGGAGATAGAAGGTTCTGGAGCCAGAGGGTGGGGGCACGAGCGAGCTTCCCGCGGTGGTTGCGATGGTGACTTCCGTGTATTCTACCATAGTTAGAAAGTAAACGAACAAGAGTCGCCCCACATGCCTTGTGTCATGGGTGGAGTGAGTTAGACTGGGGCACGGTGACCACACAGGGCTTCCCACACACACGAGTGCTGGCAGGAGGCCCTGAAGCACCGGGGACCTGGGACGGTGGGCGTGCGTGTGGGACCCTCGTGCTCAGAGCGGGCGCCCCGCTGGCTGGTGACCGGCGGGTATTTGCTCCTGAGTTCGGGGCAGGAAGTCCAGGGCTGGGCTGGCTCTTCCCCACTCAGCAGAGCAAGAGGCGAGATGGATCCCAGTCCTGACACGGGGTCTGGAAACCTGGGTCACTGGGTGCACTGGTGAGAATGGTGTCCCCCAACTTCACGTCCACTGGGGCCTCAGAATGTGACTTTATTTGCGGATGTAGTCTGGTTAGGATGGTCCGTAAATCTTTTCCTTTTTAGAGAGTGAGCAGCAGGGGAGGGGGGTGGGGAGAGTCTCCAGTGGGGTCCCTGCTGAGCACGGAGCCTGATTGGGGGCTTGATCTCACAGGCCCGGAGATCACGACCTGAGCCGAAATCAGGAGTTGGACGCTTTACTGATGGAGCCCCCCAGGGCCCCAGATCGTGTGAAATTTAGAAGGACTGGCATCCTTCTGAGAAGACAGAGGTGTGGACACAGACACAGGGAGAAGCCATGTGACAACAGAGGCGGAGAGGAGTGTGTGGCTGCAAGGGCCTGGGGCCACCGCGTGGGGAGCTGGAGGAGGGGGGCTGGGCCTGGAGCCTGTGGCGGAAGCGGGCCGCCCGCGCTTGATTCTGGACGTCGTGTGGTCTCGGAACCAGGAGGGAGTAGAGCCCCGTTTGGGCTGCGGTCCGGATCATGGTGGTTTGCCACAGCGGCCCTAGGAGACCGAGCCGCACGCTGGCTGGGGGACGTCTGTCTCCTCTGTAGGTAGTGAGACTCTGTGGGGTCAGACCTTCAGAACTGAGGGGTAACAGATGTAAAGCGGGAATCTCAAGTTCAGGAGCTCGGCCACACAAACCAGCCCCCCCCAGGTGCCTGCAGAGCTCCCCCACCGCCCCCCTGGGCCCCCCTAGTCTGCGCTGGACCATCCCTGCCCAGGGGGATTCAGGGGCTGTGCAAACATCCTGGACCCCCACAAGCTTCCACAGTGTGGACGCTTCCCATTATGATGGTGGCGAGCTCCGTGCAGTGCTCGTCAGGGAGACTCGAGCTGGCCTCAGACCAGAGACTGGCTGGAGCCATAGGCAGTTTCCTTCTTCCCTCAAACAAATAAAACAAAATTACGATAGATTTCAATGCCGTCAAATCTGCCCATTTAAATTGTACGATTCAGAGGCTTTTAGTACATTTACAGAAACCCTCACCACGATCTAATCCCAGATGGGTCCGTCCATCTCCCTGCAAGGAAGCCCCGCCCCCATCAGCCTTAACCCCCCCATCCCCGCCCCTGGCCCCCGCGCCCCCCTTCCTGTCCGCGGGGTGGGGGGGGCCTGGTCTGGGCGTGTCCCCCGCCTGGACTCACCCCGTGGGACCGTCTGTGTTTGGTCCCCTCCCTGCGCGTCGTGGGCTCGGGGTCCGTCCCCCGGGGCCATGCGTGGGGGCCTCGCTCCTGCTGGCGGCTCAGGGTCCCCCCCGCATATGGGGGACCCACTACATGGATCTGATCATCTATTGATAAAAACTCGAGTGGTTTCCTGCCATTTCCTTAAAAAATAAACCCAGTTAGTTATGTTTGTAAATGGAGTCTGCTTAAAATGTTGAGCAAACCATAGTGTGGGCCATCCTTCACCGGGGGTGGAGGGCCCCCCGCTGGGAGTGCCGGCAGCTGGGCGCCCGTGGGGGCTCCCCAGCCTGGCTTGCCCTGGGAGCTGGCCCCATCCCTGCACCTCTCCAGGCCTCAGTTCCCCGGGCTGAGGTCATGCTCGCTGGCGACCCAAGGCTGAATCCGACCTCTGAGCTTCCCCCCTGCCATCTATTTAAAAGTAAACATTCAGTTTCTGGTCAATATTTACAAATTAGGAGGTTTCACACGAAAGCCCTGGATTTCTGGTCTCTTCAAAAACATCAGGCGCGCGCAGCACTGGGTCCCTCTGGCCTCGCGGTCCTGCCATGGCGAGACACCAGGGCCTGAGGGCTCAAATCCTGCCTCCGCCTCCTACGAGCTTGTGACTTTTACTGAGCCTCCTTGGATCTGCGTTTCCTGAGTGGTGACCGTTGTCCCTCTGGCGTGGGCACATGGGGACGAGAGAGGTCATGTGAGATCACTGGGTCCTGTCAGCATGCGCTGGAGCCCTGGCCGTCCGCTAGCCTCCCTGACTGGCCCCATGGGCATCTGAGTTTGCAGTCCCTGCTCCCAGCCCTCTGGGGTGCCCCATCGCATCCGCCCTTGTGTGAGCTCCTGTCTCCCCAGAACAGGTAGGCACCCCACCCTTCGCCAGGCAGCGACTGGGGGCACACTGGAGGATTTCAGCCTCACAGAGAGGACTGGACATTAACGGGGTTGAGCTTGGGGGGTGGTATGGGAATCAGAATCCCTCACCCTGGGCCTGGAACACCAACACCCACTGTGCAGACTCCATGCCCAGAGGGAAGACACCTGTTGGGTAGCCAGCATCCCACCAAAGCTGTCCTCTCAGTGAGATAATCCACTCCCGGGGTCAGGGAACAGAGCAAATTCCCTTTGAGATCCCACTTGTCTAACATATGCCTGGCATATAGGCCATGTCCATCCATCTGTCTATCCATCATCGATTCATCCACCCATCTGTCCACCCGTCTATCCATCTGTCCATCCACCCCTATTCATCTCTCCATCATCCATTCATTCATCCATCGTTCATCCGTTTGTCCACCTATCTGTCCACCCACCCATTCATCTGTCCATCCACCGCCGGTTCATCCATCCATCCATCCATCCATCATTCATCCATCCATCATCCATTTGTCCACAACTCCATCTGTCCGTCCATCCATCCATGGTCCATCCATCTGTCCATCTTTCTATTCACTCGTCATATATCCACCCATCCTTCATCTATCCATCCATCATCCATCCATCCATCCAACTATCCATCCATCTATCCATCCATCATCTATCTATCCACTTACCTATCCATCCATCATCTATCCATCCATCCATCTATCCATCCATCATCCATCCATCCATCCAACTATCCATCCACCTATCCATCCATCATCTATCTATCCACTTACCTATCCATCCATCATCCATCCATCCATCCAACTATCCATCCATCATCTATCTATCCATCCACCCATCCATCATTCATCCATCCATCATCCATTTGTCCACAACTCCATCTGTCTGTCCATCCATCCATGGTCCATCCATCTGTCCATCCATCATCTATCTATCCACTTACCTATCCATCCATCATCTATCCATCCAACTATCCATCCATCCATCCAACTATCCATCCATCATCCATCCATCATCTATCTATCCACTTACCTATCCATCCATCATCTATCTATCACCCATCCATTCCAACATCCATCCAACCACCCAACCATCCATCCATCATCCAACCATCGCCCGTCCATCTATCCGTCTCTCCATCCATCCATCCACATACCATCTGTCTATCCATCCACCTATCCATCCGTCATCCATCCATCATCCATCCATCCATCCATCCATCATTCATCCATCCATCATCCATTTGTCCACAACTCCATCTGTCCGTCCATCCATCCATGGTCCATCCATCTGTCCATCTTTCTATTCACTCGTCATATATCCACCCATCCTTCATCTATCCATCCATCATCTATCCATCTATCCATCTATCCATCTATCCATCCATCCATCTATCCATCCATCCATCCATCCATCCATCATCCATTTGTCCACAACTCCATCTGTCTGTCCATCCATCCATGGTCCATCCATCTGTCCATCCATCATCTATCTATCCACTTACCTATCCATCCATCATCTATCCATCACCCATCCATTCCAACATCCATCCAACCACCCAACCATCCATCCATCATCCAACCATCGCCCGTCCATCTATCCGTCTCTCCATCCATCCATCCACATACCATCTGTCTATCCATCCACCTATTCTTCCGTCATCCATCCATCACCCATCCATCTAATCATCCAACATCCATGACCCATCCATCCAACCATCCAACCATCCATCCGTCCATCTATCTACCATTCATCCATCCAAGAGAAGGTGAGACAGATCTATTCACTCCCCTACTTAAAAATCTCCCAGGGCTCCCCAGCTTACACAGCATGAAACCCAGCCCCTCATCACAGCCCTAGGGCCCTGCATCCCCCTTGCTTATGTTCTTTCATCTTTCTTGGCTCCTTGATTTTCTGCTCTAGATACATTGGAGGGAGTCTGTGGCTTCTCCATGCTTGTTCTCACTTCTGGGCCTTGTACTCGCCTTCCCTTTGCCTGGGTCTTTGCTTGGCTTGCTCCCGCTCTTTCTCTGGTCATTATCTCAGTTAGCAGTCACCATGTAACCAATCATCCCACAATCTAGTGCAGGTCAACAAACATTTATTATCTCTCGTGTTTCTTCATTCACATGGCAATGGGATCAGCTGGGATGATGGGGACGGGCCACATATCTGTCCTCATGGAGCAGGCTGGCCTGGCATGTCTCTGGTACCTGAGGGCAGTGAGGGACAAGCTCCAGGGCATGAGTGACCTTTAGACCTTGACCGTGTCACCTTTGCTGACATCCCATTGGCCCAAAGTCCCGTGGCCACCGCAAGGGCTCGGATGGGGGAGGAATGACTTACAACCATATTTATAGTCTGTCAACAGCGTGAGGTTTCTCTCCCAGAAGCAGCCACTATAACCTGCTAGACTTATTCATCTATGCTCGTGCAAACACACACAGTATATACATGCATGTGTGCACGTGTTCCTCTTTGATCCCTTGTCCACATGAATGATGACTCCCCATAACCTCTGTTCTACACCTTGTTCTTGCTACTTAAGGATAGACCTTGGAGATAATCTCATAAAAATATAGAAAAAATTCTTGTCTTTCTTACAAATGCATACTCTTCCATTCCAAGAAACATGATTTGCTTATATTTAACAATAATACCAAGCACCCAGTTAAATGAAAGTTCCAAAGAACACCAATAATTTTTGGTATAAGTATGTCCTGTGAACTATTTGGGACATTCTTACACTAAGAAAATATTCATTGTTTAGTGGCATTTCCAATTGAACTGGGGTCATGTATTAAATCTCACACAACTGGATGTGTTGAGTTTTAGGGTGTCTCTAATTTCTTGCTAATTTGTTCAGTGCTACAGGTCCCAGCAGGGAGGAGGGTATGTGCAAAAAGTGTACCTGAGGGGAGACTGAGGCAGGCAGGACGCACAGAGGAGGGCCAGGGGTAGGGGGCCAGCCCGAGGGGCAGCTGGGGGGCAGCTGGGGGGCAGCACACACCTGCCCGCCGGTCCCCCTCCCAGTGCTGCAGGCTCAGAGCCCCGTGGGGGGCGGGACATGGGCCACCCGACACAGAGACTGTGCGCACACCCACAGCCCCTGGGCTGATGTATCTGTGGGATGAAGTCCTAAAGATGGAGTTTCAAGGTCAAAGTATGTGTGCTTTTGCAATTTTTTAAAAAATTGAGGTAGCATTTCCAACAAAGCTACCCATTAACCATTTTCTATTCTGTTCTATTCTGTTCTATTCTGTTCTATTCTATTCTATTCTATCCTTTTATCTTAAGTACGGTCTAGGCCCGGCATGGGGCTTGAGCTCCTGACCCTGAGACCAACAGTGGCATGTTCCACCGACCCTAGCCGGCTGGGGCCCCAACCATCGCCCTTTTCAAAGTGTACATGCGCTTTAATGGTATTTAGTGCATTCACAAGGTCATGCAAACATCGCCACTCTCTGGTTCTAGAACATTCCCTTGTTCCAGAAAAACCCGTCCCCCTCAGCGGCCATCCCCTCCTCCCCCAGCTGCTGGCACCTGCCAGCCAGCCTTCTGTGTCCGCCATTTGTCTGCTCTGGACGTCGTGCACAGATGTTCCAGGTGTGCACGGGGGGAGGGGGGCTGCAGCGGCCAGGAGGCCGTCGGTGCGGTACGGCGGAGAGCCCAGCACCCAGACGCCGGCTGGAGTGAGGCTTCTGGCCTGGCTGGTCCCTGCCGCGGTTTCTGCCTCCGCTGCCCCTCAGCATCGTGGGCCGGAGACGTGGAAGCCCCTTCTTGGGGAGGGCGGCCTCGGCAGGGGTTGGCATACTTCGCCCGAGAGGGCCAGACAGCCTGAGCGTTGGGTTTCAGGGGCTAGATGGTTTCCTCCCCATCTGCCTGCAGGCCCTGTGCTGGGCGCAGGGGCTGCAGTGGTGAGCAAGAGCCTCCCCATCCCGGTCCCCCTCCTGGTCCTCCTGGGCTCATGCTCCGGCGAGGCAGAAAGCGAGAAGACGCGGTAGACAGCTGGACCAGCAGCACGCCCGAGCCTGGAGGGATCAGCCAGTTTCCAGGAAACCACTTGCTTAGCATCCAGGAAGGTGGCTCTGAGGAGGTGGACGCTGAGCCTCGGGATGGGGAGGGAACCAGTCTGCAAGTCGAGGGAAGAGGAGGGCAGCAGGCGCAAAGGCCCTGGGGCAGCAAGGCGGGCCGTTGCTGAGCACAGGGGACAGGGCTCCAGCCCAGTGGGGGCAGGAGAAGGGAGTGAAGCAATTGCTGGAGGAAGGGCCTGGGTTCACCTGTCCCCCGACCCGGGCTCCTCTGAGCTGGTGCTTGGGGCGTCCCTGCTAACCGCTCGTTCTCTCTCTCTAGTACATGGGCTGCATTGAAGTCCTCCGCTCCATGCGCTCTCTGGATTTTAACACTCGCACCCAGGTGACCAGGTGAGACTCAGAGACCAGCTGCTGGGGGGCCAGGGGCTCGGGGCAGCTGGGGGAGGGCTGGTGGGGGGCTCCGTAAAGGTGGCTCAGATGGCTTGCCCCAGGAAGCCAGGATGAGAGGCGCAGTGACACTCCCTCCCCTCGCCCGGCTTGGAGAACAGTGTGGCATGGACTTGGAACGGCCCTGGGGTGGGGCGTTGGAGTCTGAGTCCCCGCCCCATCCTGCCCTCCAGGGGCCCCTGCTCCCCAGACCCTGGATTCTCTCTGCCAGGTAGATATGACACGCGGTCCCTCACGGTGTGCGGGACCCACGGTTGCTGGCTGGTTTCTGGTTAGGATGCAGGTCAGGGCTGGCAGGGGCTGGGAGCCCGTCCAGGGCGGGGACGGCGTCTCTGTGGTCCCTGCTTTCTTCGGCAGAGAAAGCACAGTGATCTCGTGATGCTCTGAGCTTCCAGGGTCAGTAACAAAGAGTCCCAAGACACAAGGGAGCCACATCTTTTTGCCCGTGAACACTGAGGCAGTCCATTCACTGTAGACATAAGAACACTCTCAGTAGAGATTCTGAGAGTGTTCTTATGAGATGTTCCATCTCTCTACTGAGATGGAATTCAAGGTCGAACGATTCACCCACTTAAAGTGCACAAGTCCGTGTGTTTTGGTTTCTTCACAGAGTTGTGTAACCACTCCCGCCCTAATTCCAGAGGATTCCATCAGCCCCAAAAAGAGGCCCTGACCCCATCAGCGGATACCCCCATCTCCTCCCCCAGCCCCTGTCCCCCACGAGCCCCCTTCCTGTCCACGGAGGAGCCTGGTCCGGGTGTGTCCCCCGCATGGACTCACACCCTGCGGGGCCTTCTGTGTCGGGTCCCCTCCCTGCGTGTCGTGGGCTCAGGGTCTGTCCTTGGGGCCGCGCTGGGGGGCCTCGCTCCTGCTGGCGATTGGGGGGATGCTCCTGCATGTGGGGGATGCGTGTGTATCTGTTCACCAGTCGCTGGACCCCTGGGTGTCGGTGGGAGTCACGACGTGACTGCTGTGAACAGGTCCTGTGTGGGTGTGTTTCCGTTTTTCCTGGGCGTCTCACCTGGAGGTGGGGGGGTGCTGGGCTGTGTGCCAACCCCATGCCTTGCCGTGTGGACAGCTGGTGGACCGTCTCTGCTCACCTCCCGGCCGGCTGGATGCGAGGGTCTGGTTTCTTCTCGTGGCACCAGTGTTTTTGGGGGCCCAGTGTGGTCTGACTTCAGGGTCCCATGAATTCCCGGCCCCCGGGGATTAGCTGTTTCCCAGCAGTCTGTTGCTTACCGTCTGGGGGCACCCAGACCAGAGTCACTCTCTCATGTCACAGATGGGCATCTGACGGGCCTGCACCCACATGGAACTTGGGGCCCAGGCTCAGGGGCTGTGCTGGTCCCCTTGAATCTGACTGCTGTGCTTTGGAGTTGGACTGTGGCGCAGGGATGCGCCTGTCGCTGAGAGGGAGGCACCAGAGGGTGGGAGCCAAGGGCGGTGTATGTGGGGGTATCTGCAGGTGCTCACGGAGAGGGGGGCTGGTAGCCCCTGGTCCAAGGCTCTGTCCCGGCCTCCTCTTTCCAGGCGCGCTAGCTTCCCTCCCTCCTGGGAGCCCCTGGTATTTGACCCCCACACTCTCTGAGCTCTCGCCTCCTCCCCAAGCCCACCCCTCACCTCCAAGGTCACTAAGTCCTCCTTCCTCCCTCCCCCCATGCAGGGAAGCCATCAACCGACTCCATGAGGCGGTGCCTGGCATCCGGGGCTCCTGGAAGAAGAAGGTGGGTGAGGGGCTCGCGGCCCCGAGGGGTGCTCGTGGGCGTGGCCATCCTCGACCCCGCCCCAGCTAGAGCCCCTGCGCAGCCCCGCCCCGCCTTCCCCAGCGCCTGGGCTCCCCAGCCCGCAGGCCCGGCACTACCTCGCGCCCTGTCCCCAGGCCCCCAACAAAGCGCTGGCCTCTATCCTGGGCAAGAGCAACCTACGCTTCGCGGGCATGAGTATCACTGTGAGCATCTCCACCGATGGCCTCAACCTCTCCGTGCCCGCCACGCGCCAGGTGAGTGCCGCCAGCTGCAGGGTGCACTGGGGACTCCCACGAGAGGCTGGAGGGGTGGTGGGTGCAGGTGCGGACATGGTCGCCTGGGATGTGCCGAGAACCCACCCCGAGCCAGGAGCTGAGCCGCCCTCGCGGCAGCCACAGTCCGGAGCTGCTGCTCCCCCCACCCCCCCCGCCCCCCCTCCCCGACAGCACCCACCACACCCGGCAGAGAGAGACCCAGACGCAGGGTCGGCAGTGCCCCCGGGGAGGGCCCTGGCTCAGAATCTTCTGGTGGAAACCAACCAGCCAAATAAGGCAATTATTGCAAATTCCAAAAAGTACCATGGGGCCAGACAAGGGATGTTGTGAGCGTGCAGCGGGCACTGGGCCGGAGCGGGGGCGTCATGGAGGGCTTCCCGGAGGCTGTGACACTAGCTCAGAGGGAGGAAGTGAACAGAGGACACCCCAGGCAGAGGCCCCCGGTAGGGAGACAGAGCTGGAGAAGTCACAGCCCTGGGACTTGACCAGAGAACACCGTGACCCTGGAGAGTGTGGTGATGTGCGGTGGTGGGGGGACAAGGAGGGTGTCTGAGGAGGACCTCGGGAGGCGCCACTGCTCCCTGGGTCACGGAGGAACGTTGGCACTCAGGACAGCCATGGATGGTGGCAAACGAGCACACAAGTGAACATGGAAACGAGTGTGCAAATGTGCACACAGGACAAGCATGCAGACGAGGGGACGCATGCATAAGTGAACATGCAAATGAGCCAGTGCATGCAAATGAGCATGCAGATGAGCACATGGTGGGTGGGGCAGTGTGGAGCCTGGAGCCTGGGGCTGTCCGGCCTGGGTCTCTCTGTGCCTGCGCGGCAGCCAGCCCCCAGGTGTCGTGTGCGTGCGGGTGCGCCCACGTGGGGCGTGTCAGGGTGTGAAGAGGGCTGGAGCGTTTCTGAGTGTGTGTGGCAGTGGCCGTGTCTCTGGACCTGTCCACGTGTGCGTGTCTGTGCGTCCATGTGTGTCGGGGGTGTCTGCGCGCGGGTGGACGTGGCCCCTGCACCCTGCCCGGCGTCCCCAGGCAGCTGCGTTCCTGTTCCCCTCCCCACGGCCCCGCCCCGTGACGGCGTGTGTCTCTCTCTGGCCAGATCATCGCCAACCACCACATGCAGTCCATCTCCTTCGCATCGGGCGGCGACACGGTAAGGCTGGGGACAGGGGGTGGACCCGGCCCCCCTCTGTCCCCTGCAGAGGCCCCCACACTGCTGGAGCTGGGGGCGGCCTCCTGGCTGGGCCGAGCCCTGCCCCATGCTCGCTCCCTCCCCAGGACATGACGGATTATGTGGCCTATGTAGCCAAGGATCCCATCAACCAGAGAGGTGAGGTCCTTGTGGGCCCGGTGGGGGGGGGGGCCTGGGAGCCCCACTGACCCCCCCTGACCGACCCGCGTCCGCAGCCTGCCACATCCTGGAGTGCTGTGAGGGCCTCGCCCAGAGCATCATCAGCACCGTGGGCCAAGCCTTCGAGTTGCGCTTCAAACAGTACCTGCACAGCCCCCCGAGGGTGGTCGTGCCCCCAGAAAGGTACCAGGCCCGCCTTGTCCCCGTCTTCCTGGGGATAGCGTGTCCCCTGACTGAGGCCAGGTGCTCGGCCCCTTTGCTCGCCTCCTCCACGCTAGGGGCCATCTCCACTTTGTCCCCACTTCACTTTCCCCCGTGCGCCCCTGTGGGCTCGTGGCCCAGCCGCCGGCCCCCTCCCCTTGTCTGGAAACCCGGCATGAACCTGCCCTGCTTTGTCCCCACTGGCCAAGGCGAGGATTCGGGGAGCTGCTTCGGGCGGGGGGCTCCCCACTTCTACAGAGGGCCAGAGGGTCAGTGCTCTCGGCTTTGCGGCCAGACCGATGTGGCAAGAGCAGCCGCAGGGACGCTTCAAGGGATCCGTGGGCCACGGGCCAGTAGATATGTATTTATAGGCATGAAGTTTAGATTTCATGTCACTTTCACATGTCACCAAACATTGTTTTTTCCATGTTCTCTGAATCATTTAAAAGTTCTGTGGCTTAAAAGAGAAGAATCCATTCTTAGTTCCTGGGCCACCGCCTACGGGCAGCCCGCCAGATCTGCAGAGCCCTGCTATCAGCTGCTTAATACATGAGGTAGCAATCTGCTAGACTAAATAATGAGTAAATGAACATGTGAAGAATTCAGATATGTGTGTGGTAAGGAAGAGCAGAGCTTGCAGGGACAGACTGAGCTGCAGGAGTCCTCACGCGCATGCCTGGGCCCCCTTCCCCATGGGCTCACACTCATGCATGCCCGCGTTTGCCTCCGGTGCGCTGCAGGGCCTGTGGGGTGAGGGGCTGGTCCCAGTGGCTTCCCTGTTTTGCTCTCAGGATCTGCAGGGTCAGTGGGCAGGGATGCTGCAATGCTGACGGCACTCCCACCCCAGCCCTGGAACCTAGTTCCGGGTGCCAGCTCGGGCCAGTGTTCTCTCCCCCCGCACCCCCCTCCCCCGTCTCCCCGGGGCCTGAAGGTGGGCAGAAGGGAGCAAGGACCAGCTGTGGTTTAGCAGAAGCGCTGGGAAGCGCACAAGACCCCCACTGTAGAGGACGAAAGAGCGCTCAGCTCCCCCAACAGCCAGCTCCCCCCCCCCCCCCCCCGCCCCCGCCCCAGTGTCTCGAGGCCCAAGGCGGGGCTCAAGCCGGGAGACCTTGGCACCTCTTGGGGGACCTCATTCTCTCTGCCCCTGAGTCCCGGGGCTCCTGCCTGTACTCCTGCTTGCGGTCGGTCTGTCCCCAGGCTGACCAGGCCAGACGACTCGGCCTGGGGGGATGAGCAGGAATCGGAGCACAATTACTACAACAGCGTCCCGGGAAAGGAGCCGCCCCTGGGGGGGCTGGTGGACTCCAGGCTCACGCTAACTCAGCCCTGCGCCCTCGGGGCCCTCGGAGCCCTCGGCCAGGTCAGCCTCTGTGGACCTCATGGGGTGGGCTGCCGGTGGCGGGGGATGTCCCCAGGCGCTGAGTCCTTGGGCCTTACCCCCGTGTTTCCTTCTCAGCCACGATCACAGTGGTGGGTCCTGTGCCTCCTTCTTCCCTTCCCTCCCTCCTGCCCCAAACTGCACAGAGCGTCCAGCCCTACTCCCGACTCAGACCCTGAGAGGATCAGCAGTCTCGTCAGGGCCAAGAAAGGGGTGTCCAGGGGCGGTAGCGGGAATATAGGACCTGGAGACCGACTCCGGGGTCAGGAGGACCTTCAGGGGGAAGCAGCGTTGGAGCCGGGCCCTGAAGGGTGAAGAGGAGTTGCTGGGAGGGCAGTGTAGGGAAGGGCGTCCAGGTGGAGGGAACAGCATGTGGTAGGTGGCAGGAAGGTGCAGAGAGGGCAGCTGAGGCTGCAGCAGATGTGGGCGGAGGGTCGAGGGGGCAGTTTCAGAGGCAGGGACTGGGGCGTCCCTCCACCTCTGACTTACGTCTCCAGCTGTGCAGGAGGGTGGGGCGTAGGGGGAGCCTGGGTGCAGGCTGGGCTGGGGGACTTGCATGTGGCTGGAGGACCCCTCACTCTCTTTTTCAGGGGGTAGCTCCTGCTCAAAGGGACACGTGCAGCCTGCCGTGGGACCTGGGCCCCCCTGGTGCTGGTAGGTGCCCCAGCCCCTCCCTGCGCTGTCTCTCTCTTCACTTCCCCCGTGAGGGCGCGCTCACCCCCTGCTCTTAGGGTCAACGACATCAGTTTCTTTTTATTCTGCACAGACGACTTTCATTGCATTTCGGGGAGAGGTACTGTATTCCCAAGGTTCAAAATGCCAGGGCGTAAAAAGGCATTTGGTGAGAAGTTGCTGGGCACCCCTGCCCCCATTTCCTGGTCTACCTCCCGGGTCAGGCTGCCACTGTTGGTCGAATTAGAAGTGACCTGCCCCCCGCCGCCAGCCCGGGAGCATGTTCTTTCACACTTGGTGAGATGCAGAGAGATGCCGCCCTGGAGGTGTGCCGGTCCTTGCTCACTGTGACGTCCTCGTCCTCCGGCCTCCGAGGGGCTGCCGGCTCGCGCTCAGGCCCCGCAGCTCAAGTGTGCGCGAGGCCCCTCTTGCCCTTGCCAGGCACGGGGAGCCTTGCAGCTGTGTCTGCCCTGCGGGGGCCGAGCCGGGGGCGAGCTGGGGGCCGCTGGGAGCAGAGCCGGTTTGTCGCCCTCCCGGCAGCTGTGGGGCTGTCCGCCCACCAGCCCTGCTGCAGCTGCCTGTCCCCGGCAGCCTCACGGACATCTGTGCTGGGTTTGGGGTTGTTTTTAGATCTTCCCCGATAACCTGGGCATTTTCGTGACTCCCGGCACGGTGGCTAAAGAACACTTTGGTTGTTGGGCGCCCTGCAGGTGCGTGGCTAAGATCAGGCCCTGGTACCTGGGCTGACTGCCCCGTGTCTCCCCAGACTCCCAGGGCTCCCCAGCATCGCCCAGCCCCAAGCTTCTGCACACGCTGCTGGTGCTCTTGTTATGCCTTTCCCTGTTGTCTAGCTGAGAACTCCTACGGGTATGTTCATGCCTCAGCTCCGATGTCCAGGAATTCTCTCTCAGTCTGGATTCCTGCAACCCGGGCGTCTTCCACCTGGCCCTGGCTGTGATAGGCTGGGAAAACTTGCGCCTCCTCCAGGCAGACCGGGAGGCCTGGGCTGAGACCTCTCTGCCCACATCAGCCACTCAGGGCTGCACGTTGTCAACTGTCATACTGAATCATAACTTTTTTTTTTTTTTTAGAGAATTCATTCATTCATTCATTCATTCATTCATTCATTCATTTGACAGAGAGCACAACAGGGGGCACAGAAGAGGGACAGGGAGAAGCAGGCTTCCCGCTGGGCAGGGAGCCCGATGCGGGGCTGGATCCCAGCACCCTGAGATCATGACCTGAGCCGAAGGCAGACGCCCAACTGACTGAGCCCCCCAGGGACCCTGAGTTCTGACTTTGGCCAGATACTGTTCTGAGGTTGTAATCCTCAGCCCGACTTGTGAAGGAGCTCGTCCTAGCTCCCCATTTCACAGAGGAAGGGACAAGGGTGCAGAGAGGTTAGCAGACTTGCCGTGTCCACAGAGGGCAGATGGAGTTGGCTTGTGAGTCCACATGTCCACGAGGGTAAAGACGTCACTGGCATAATGTGGATGTTACAAACTATAGGGCCCTTGGGCTGGGTATGGCCACGCAGTGTATTGAAATCGTGATTTCTCTGCCAAGGATTAAGAACAGTGACGTTTAGAAATGAATACAGTTCTGAGAAAAATACACACAAATGCCCTTTGAGCCTGGGAAGAGCTCAGCCTTGCTCAAAATGTGAGAAAAGGAAACTGACATCCCCCAGATGCCACCTCCCGCCTCTCAGTCCGGCAGACCCCCGGCACCTGGGAGGACACGGTGGCCGAGGCCAGGGGACTGGTCAGGGTCCGGCAGAATCCGAGTGGCCCCAAGGAAGGACTGCCACTGCCTCCGTGACTTCTGAGCCCTGACAATGCTTCACACACTCACAGTTAAGAAGGAAAGAAGGGAAACCCTAAAGTAGAATAGGACCACGAGTGAGTGACCCATGCGCCGTGTGGATGCCGAAGTCACAGAGACACGAGTTTCATCATGATTAGTTTTTGGACCTCTGGTGCCTGCAGCCCCTGGGGGGACATTCATGGGGCCCATTGCCTCAGAGAGTGCTGCCCAAGCAGGCCTACAGCCCCTTCCCTGGAGGGCGGCAGGTGTGGGTGAGGCTTCCCGAGGGGCCCCTCCTGTCCCCCTCTTCTGGGCTCCCGCTGACCCTCTGCTCCTCCTGCGCTCCCCAGGCCCGCCAGGGGACGGCTACGTGCAGGCTGATGCCAGGGGCCCCAGAGACTACGAGGACCACCTGTACGTCAACACACAGGGTCTGGACGCCCCAGACGCCCCGCATGCCCCGCAGCTGGAGGACAGCCCCAAGAAGGATCTGTTTGACATGCGTACGTGCGGCTGCGGGCGGGTCAGCCTGGGGGTGGGGTCGGGGGGGGGGGGAGGCATGCCTCTAGCAACCCCCTGTCTGATGGGGGCCGCCCAGCCTTCTGCCCCTTGGGACTTTGCAAGTTGGTGAGGGTGGGGTGGGAGACTCCCAAGTTGGATAGGGGAGGCTCTGGGGGCCCCCTCCCTGGGACTCTGCAGTCTCTTGGGGGTAAACAAGTTTCCTCTCTGTAGGGGTCCCTAGTCTGAGGGGAAGGGCGTTGAAAGAGTGGCTGGTATGTGGGGGGAGGCTCAGGCCTCTTTTCTCTAGGAAACTCCTCAGTGTCCTGGGGGAGGCTTAGCTCCTTCCCTCGGGGTCTCCCCAGTCTGATGAAGGCATCTTAGCTCCCTCCTCCATTGTTTGAAGACGTGGGCCCAAACCCCTTCCACTGGGAATCCTGGCTTGATGGTGGAGGCACCCTTGGGGGGACTGCTTCTTTGGGGGGACCCCAGTATGAGGAGGCAGGCCTAACCACATATTGCTAGAGTAGATGGCGGGTGGGAGAGCCCTGTCCTTCCTTGCCTCCGGGATACCCTGGCCTGAGGGAGGACTCAGTCTGATGGAGGAGGCTTGTGTCCAAACACCAGCCGTAACTGCCACAACACCAGTCATCCTCTTCCCTGAGCACGGGTGGGGGGGGGGGGGGGGCTCTGGGCTCCAGCATGGCCCATGTAGGGTTACTTCCCTTCCTCAGGACACCTCCCTAGTGGGAGATCCCCAAGAACCAACCAAACCAGCTGGAAATTTCTTCCTTCCCCGGGTCGGCCAAGCCCCCGCCCCCACCACCGATGTGACCCGAGCTAAGATCCACTGAGCACCCACCGTGCGCCAGTCAGGGGACTAAAAGCGTGGCCCCTGCTAGCCTCTGCCCGCAGCCCTCAGATGGGAAACAGGTGCTCCAATGTGAGCTTCTGAGGCCGCCTGTCCCCTCGGGGGGACCCGGCGGCCCGGCAATGCCAGCCGGCCTTCTATTGAAGACCCTGGGTCTGCGCCTGGTTCGTCCGGCCTGGGTCAGTGGGTGGGAGGGTGAGATGACGGCGCCGACCGCCCTGCCGGGCCGCCAGTCCTGCCAGCCCGAGGCTGCGTCAGCTGCCGCTGGGGCGCAGTGCGGCAGAGGGATTCCGCAGGCGCAGAAGGGGGAGACGCGGCGTGGGGGGGGGGGCCCAGGACACAGGTGTGCCCGGGGTCAGCGCTGGGCTTCTGAGCTGTGCGGCCCCACGTCCAGTGGTACAAGGAGGAGACAGGCTCCGAGAGGATGAGCGGCCTGCCCAGGGTCGCTGCGTGCTGGCCGGGGGCATCAGAAGGCCTCTGCAGAGGGCCCGAAGCTTGTCTTAGGGGAGTGCGGAGAGAGGCACGCCCGCCGCCTGCCCCTGGGGATGCAATGTTGTGTGGCCATCAGTGAAACAGGAGGCAGACGCGCGCTGGGAAGCCAGCCAAAGGGACGAGACAAGAAAAAGTAGGAGGTGTCCACACTGGAGAGAAAGAAGCTCTTTATTTGCAGATACCTAAAAATCCAAGAGAATATCCCGCGAAACTCTAGAACCCAGCAGACGTTGAAGAAGGCACCGCCCAGCATGCACGCGCAGCACGTGCACACACCCACCCAGCACACACACACACACACACACACACACACCACACACAGTGCACGTGCAGCATATAGCCGGGGTCGGGTCTGATGCTCCCTAGACGCTCAGTTCCCCAGGGCGGGGCCGCCACTCTAAGCCCTTCCTTCCCAGCCCAGCCCCCTCCCTTTCCCGCAGGAGGCAGCTGCCCGCCCCTGCCTCCTTCACTTCGTTCTCGCCTGCAGGACCCTTCGAGGATGCTCTCAAGCTGCACGAGTGCTCCGTGGGGGCGGGCACGGCGGCAGCGCCCCTTTCCTTGGAGGACCAGTGGCCCAGCCCCCCCACCCGCCGGGCCCCCATCGCCCCCACGGAGGAGCAGCTGCGGCAGGAGCCCTGGTACCACGGCCAGATGAGCCGAAGGGCGGCGGAGAAGCTACTTCGAGCCGACGGGGACTTCCTGGTGCGCGACAGCGTCACTAACCCGGGGCAGTACGTTCTCACCGGCATGCACGCCGGGCAGCCCAAGCACCTGCTGCTCGTGGATCC
>CM052799.1:85561-103750 GCA_028533885.1 Nasua narica | reverse complement strand
CCCCCCCCCCCCCCCCCCCCCCCCCCCCCCCCCCCCCCCCCCCCCCCCCCCCCCCCCCCCGGACCCTGGGGGCGCCTATTTCCCGGATTACAAAGCCCTTTACGTTTACAGATTCTGCTCTCATTTACCAGGTACTTTAGAATTACAAAGCATTTTCTACTTTAACAAGAATTTTAGGATCTGTAAAGGAGTTCTGAAGTCCATACAGCATTTGGGGTTACGAAACCTTTTCCAATTTCAAGGCCTTTCAAGGTTTACAAAGCACTATATTTGATGCATTTTCCTCCCACGTTCCACCAGCACTGTGTATCTTATAAATAATGATGTCTTTTTGAGTGGTAAATACGATGTTTTTCTTTTCTAGTGTATTTTAAGGCTCACTAAGCATGTTTCAATTTAGAAGGAGTTCTGGGGTCTCCAAGTTACTGGATGTGCACTTTTCTCTCACTTGGACACCTTTGAAGCCTTCCTGTTTTTTAACTCTGCCTTTGAACTGCATGATTGTTTTGCTGCGGGGTTTTCCCCTCTCCTTGAGGAGGAACATGAAATAGTGATGCCTCCTACCATTGTCTGTTTGAGCTTTGGTAATCTACGGTTCCTAAAGCATTTGGGGGTTTACAGAGTATATTTCAATTTACAAGGCGTTCTGGGGTTTATGAAGCATTTCCCAGCGTCCAGGGGCCTTGGGGTTTGCAGGTTACTGCCCAGGAGAAGGAGCCCAGGGGGTGTTAGGGTCTTACCAGGTGCTTTGATGGCATCCAGCTGGAGCCTCAGAACCTCCCGCGGGAGCTTGGTCCGCGCTCTGTGCCTCTGAGCGGGCCACATTCCCGCGGTGGGGCTGAGGCCCTGTTCTCAGTTCCCCTTGTTTTGGGCCTAGCCTGTCATGTCAGAAGCTCCTGGGCCCTGTTTCCCCTCCGTTAAGTGGGTCTACCAGATAGGGTCAGCAACTGCTGAAGCTCTAGAAACTTCAGGGCTTCCTCAAATCCTTGGTTAAAGTGCCGACTCCCAGGCCCCAACCCCAGTTCTAGAGAAATAGACAGTCTTGCCACAGGGCCCAGGGACGTGCCTTCTGAGCCTGCTTTGCCCCCGAAGCCGGAGGGTTACCGTCCACCCTCGCCTGTGCTGATACTCGGGTTCTCTCATTCCGACGGGCAGCAGTCTGTTTTCTGTTCCGTTCCCAAGAGTTTCTGGGACTGCCCGGCCACGTGGCTGCCGATGGAGGGCCTTAAAGAAGCCCTGCTCGTTCCGGCAGCCGTGGGTCTGAGATGCAGGGGTCGCGGGGCTCACCTGCTAAGGCTCTGGGGGAGGACCCTGTCCGGCTCCCCGGGTCCCGCAGGTGCCGCTGCCCTCAGTGTCCCTGGCTTGTTGACACAGCCCTCTGGTCTCTGCCTTCCTGCTTTCTGTGTCCAAGTTTCCTACCCTTATAAGGATGCCCGTCATTGGCTTTGGGGCCACCAGAATGCACTCATCTCAAGACTCTTCACTTACCACATCTCCAAATAAGGTCCTCTTATCCACAGGTTCAGGGGTTGGGACACGGACACATCCTTTCTGGGGCCTCCGTTCACCTGCTGTAGGAGGTTTCCACCTCCTGTGGTTTTGGAGCCCATGTCTGTAGCTGATGCTGGAATTCCGAGTCTGATTCCGTGGAAGCTTCTGAGCAGCGGTTCTCAGCTTCGATCATGCCTCAGACCCCCGGGGGGGCTCGTGGGTTCAGCGGGTCTCCCCAGCAGGCTCCCGGCGGTGCTGATGCCGAGGCGTCTGGCCCTGCAGGTGCGGACCAAGGACGTGCTGTTCGAGAGCATCAGCCACCTGATCGACTACCACCTGCAGAATGGGCAGCCCATCGTGGCGGCCGAGAGCGAGCTGCACCTGCGCGGTGTGGTCAGACGGGAGCCCTGAGTCAGGGGAGCCCCGAGCCAGGTGTGTATCCGCCCCACAGGCTCCCAGCGCTTACCCATTCGCCCCGTTGTCTTCTCATTCTAAAAATCATAGGAATTCGCAGACCACACGATTCACCCACTGAAAGTGTGCAACTCAGTGGTTTTTAGTGTGTTTAGAGACGTGCAATCATTCTCTGCCTAGTTCCAGAACATTCCATCGCCCCAAAAGGCACCCCACCCCCATCAGCCGTCACCCCCCATTCCCATCCCTCCCCCAGGCCCCGGCCCCCGCGAGCCCCCTTCCCGTCCATGGAGGGGCCCGGTCTGGGCGTGTCCCCCGCGTGGACTCCCACCCTGTGGGGCGGTCTGTGTCTGGTCCCCGCTCTGCGCGTCAAGGGCTCGGGTCCGTCCCTGGGGCCCCAAGTGGGGGCCCCTTGCTCATGCTTGCGGCTGAGGGATCCTCCCGTGCATGGGGGACACATGTTCATCTCTTCACTGTCAATGGACATTTGGGTGTTTCCGCTTTTTGGCTGTTGCATCACGAGTAACGCCATTCCGAACATGCATGTCGGGGTTACCGTGTGAGTGTGTGCTCACGGCTCCCAGGCCTGCACCCCGGAGCGGAATTGCTGAGTTGTCCCGGTAACTCCGGGTCTAACTGGGGGTAGGACCTCTCTGGAGGAGGTGGCTGTACCCGCAGGGAGGGCTAGGGTGGCCTGGGGTGGGGCCGTTCACGGAGAGGCAGCTGAGATGGAAAGGCACACCCTTGGCCGTTGGCTTCTGGTGCTGGGAAGCTGTGGGAGGGTTTGAGCTGGGGAGGGACAGGCAGGTCTGGGTGCTTCCAGGACCTTTTTGGTGAGAGACTGGGGCCTCTGGGTGCGGTGGGGGTAGGAGAAGACGCGGCTGAGTGGGGCCACATGGACAGACATGGGGAGGAGGGAGAGAGAGGACCTGGGATGTGGGAAGCCGGGAGCTGGGGGCTCAGCTGGGTGGGCAGGGCTGTAAGAGAAGAGGGTTGTGGGGTTCCCCCAGGGCTCAGCAGAGAGGCGTTTCTGCTGGGTTGGGCTGCTCTCCTGTCCCCGTGAGCACGGGCCCCTTCCTGCCTCCTCCGGGTCCCAGCCAGCCCGAGGCTGCAGGCACAGAGGGATTTCCAGTCTGGGGCCGGGCTCTGGGGCTGTGTGTGCATGTGTCAGGCTAAGACACGCTTCCCTTCCGTCCCCAAAGGGTGTGTGACCTGAGGAACAACGCCGATGGCCATCACGTTAGCTATTGAAGCAGCAGTGGCCATCTCCAGGCGTGGGGCTCGGCACCCCCAAAGTTTCCTGAGTCCCAGGTGGTTCTGAGCATTTTCATTCTGCAGAGAAAGGAGTGGCACAGAGAGGTGAAGGCACTGCCCTAGGTCACACAGCAAGAACACGGGGGAGCCGAGACCTCACCCTGGCCCCTCAGCCTGAGGACCCTCTCTGGGCCCCGTACCTGAGGTTCGGGGGCCCACTTGAACCCAGGTCTCTGGCTGCTTGCAGCTGACCCTTGACCTCTCCTCCTCTGTCCTCCCCAGGTGACGGTGCTCAGCTCCTGCTCCGGTCCCTCTCCGCAGACGCTCCCGTCGTGGCCTTACGGGCGCCTCAGCTTCTCTCTGGACCCTGGTCAGGCCGGAGCTGCCGCTGTCTCTCCTTCCTCGGGTTGGGCCTCTGGATCTTCCTTCTCCAGCCGGCCCTGGGCTGGGCCAGCGAGGCCAAGAGATGGGGGGCCCAAAACCCCCTTCCCCACTGACCCCTGCCTGCCTCCACCCTCTGCCTGGGGTGAGGGCGTCCATACCAAAGACAGAAGCTTTTCTCACCTCTAAAGAAAATATATCACAGAAACGCAGTGCTCTCTCTCCAAGCCCCGGCCAGGGTCCCTGCTGGGTTCAGGAGGTGGCATCTCTGTCCCCAGAGGGACCTCAGCTCACCTCCCTGGAAAGATGGATTCCTGTCTTTGACTGCCTCAGTTTCTCCACCTGAAAAATCAGTGCACGGTTGTCTTTTATGGGGAAGAACTGAGGTGCTTTGGGTCCTCAGGCCGGGACACCTGTGGATGTTGGCACCGGGGGGGCCTCAGGGCTCAGCTGGGACGATGGGGGCATCCAGGCAGCACCGGGACAATCCGCCCTGGTGAGGGGTGGTCATGAGGGCCCTGCCTCCCAGCCGTCCACCAGCACTGGACACTGGGGGTCTGTTTGTAACTACGCATGGGGTCGGCCGTGAGAAAGCCAGGCCCCCGGACACAGAGGGGCCCTCGGGTTGGGAGGTCAAGGCCAGTCTCCCAGGTGGCAAGCCAAGGTGCAGGTGTGCGCTCTCGAGGCTGGAGCGTGTGGGGGATGGTGAGAAGGGTGCAGGCCCCGGGGTGGTCCCTGTGGGGGGCGCTCTCCCAGAACCACAGCACGGCCCTCGGGCCTGTTTCCACCCCAGAGAGCAGGTCCCTACTCCTCTGTCAGACCCGGCCGTCCTCTCCTGGGAAGCACCGTGCTTTATCTCCTACGGCTGCAGACCGCTGTCTTTGAAGAGGCCCGAACTTGGGGCCCGCAGCTCTTCCTCTCCTCCTCCTGCCTGCCCCTAACTCAGCCCTGAATGTGGCCTGACTTCTCGGGTGTCCCCACTGCCGTCCCCTAGGCGCCCCTGCTTATCCCTGATGCCCCCCGGCCCTTCCCTCGTGTGATTTCCGGGCTCTCCCTCCCAGAGACCTCATCTCTCCCGGGGAGCCCTTCCCAACCCCCCGACCCTCGCCACACCCTGCCAGGGCCACACCTGTGCCTGGGGTCCCGCCCCCACATCCTGGGGAAGTAGCAGCCCCCCCTAATCTGTCTGTAACTGGGGGGAGGGGGGAAGCTCTCAGAAGGCAGAGCCAGAGGGGACTCTAATGTCTTGTTTCTTAGAGACTTGGAGGTGGAGGGGCCAGTCTGTCCATCCATCCATCCACCCACCCATCATCTACTCACCCCTCCATCCGCTGTTCACCCCATCCTGGTACCCTTTAGTATGCCTGTGTCGGGCTTCCCTTATCTGCCTGGACCCCTGGTGGGTAATGAGGATGCAGCCTTGGCCAAGACCAATCCATCCTCATGGAGCTGGGAGTCTGGTGACACGAAGCAGCAAACCCGCTAAGTGCAATGACAACGTGAAAGGGGTGAGGCCCGGAATTTAGCCCAGCAAACCCAGGAGGGTGGGAATGACACAGGGGCTGTGGTCTGGAGGAGGAGAGGCCCCGCGGAGGAGGACCGGGTTCTAGGCAGGAGGAACAGCACGTGCAAAGGCCCTGTGGTGTGTGGCTTGCAGCACAATCAGGGACCAGAAGGGTGGCCTGTGTGGCTGGCGCTGAGATCAGAGGGGAAATGGAGTGGAGGACACAGCTGGGGGAATCTTGGAGCCAGGGACAGCTGCTGGGGAGCTTTCGAGCCTAGAAATGATAGGATTCTTAAGTGGGAAATAAACGTTGGGGACAGGAGAGGAATAGGGGGCAGTTGGGAGAATTCACTGGGTTCTGGACTAGGGGAGTCTCAAAAAGTATCCATTCCAGAGACTTGTAGGCCAAGAGGGGTGCTGCTGCACTTCGTCCGTTCATTCATTCCCCTGCGTCCTCCTTCAAAGCCTCCTGTGTGGAGCACCCCTGCTGAACACGTGGGAGCTCAAATTCTCTCCACTTGACAGATGGGGGAGCAGAGGCCCAGAGGGCTGAGGTGGCAGAGCTGGGATTCCCACCCCCGCCCCTCCCCTGTCCTGTTCTCTGAGCTGGGAAAGCCAGGGCTGGGGAGCCCCTGCAGCGATGGGGCTGTGAGCACCCTCCTTGCTCCCCCAAGCTTAGGTCCCCGGGGGGTGGGAGTGGAGGACCAAGGCCCTGCCGCAGGACAGGGCCTGACTCGGGGGGAGGGGCAGGTCAATACCTCTGGGCCCCTTCCCCAGCTTCCCCACCTCTGATCCCAGGAAAGCTGCAGCTTCAGGTGTGGGGATAGTGCCGGGGGTCGGCCACGCCACACCGGTCAGCCTCAGGGCTCTGCAGAGGAAGTCGGTTTTGCCGACCGGGCGAGGCTCCTGTTTCTGGACCACAGGGCTAACTAACCAGCTGGAAGGGCCAGCCCCCTGAACCCTGCCCTCCTAAGGCAGATGTTTGGGACCTCTCCCCAGGTTCCTTGTCTCTCTGGGCCTCAGTTTCCCCAGCCCCCAAAGGCGATGGGCTGGGGGCCCAGGGGAGGGGCTTCCGCTGAGCCAGCTGTGCTGGGGATCAGGTTCTGGGGTCCCCCTTTCTCAGCGGGAGCAGTGACCAAGAAACGATGCCCAGGGCCTCTGCATGGTATCCTAGGCCCTGCTGTAAGCCGCCCACCTGTCGTCACCTCCCCCGAGGTGGTGGTGCTGGGGCGGTCCCCACGCCTGCCGACTGCGCAGGGCATAGAGGCGGAGGTCTGTCAGCAGCAGCAAGGGTTCCGACCCCAGTGGAGCCCCTCCAGATTAGGGTCCCTAGTTGCTCAGCCCAGGAATCAGCTCGGAGGAAGCTTAAGGCCTCTTCCCTCAACCCAACTGGGAGGGGACCCTTCCTCAACCGGGTAAGGGGGAGTGGGCAGTGAAGCCCCCAGGACCCAGGCTGCTTGGCATCAGACGACCTGGCGTTGTTCCCCCCAAAGACTCGACGCCGTCACTTCCCCTTTGTGAACACCACTGTCCCTGACCCTGCGACAGAGGAAGGTGGCTTGTGGCCTCCGAGGCCCGCCCTCCTGCCTGCTGCGGGACCGAGCACTAAGCCAGGACCCAGCTTCTCCCCGTGGTGCTAGTCCATCCCTTTGTCTGGCAGGTGTTCATTAAAGACCCCCGTGTCTTGGGGTCACAACAGGGGTACGGCTGCCTTCCTGCCTTCCTCCCAGCAGCTCCAGGCCCGACGGGAGCAGCAGACATCAACCAAATATACGCTCTAGGGCATTCTTGGCCATAGCTAAAGTTGGGGTTCAGTGAGCGCGGCCGGGCTGTAATGCTTCATGGAGGCCGAGGTGAACTGAAGCATTCGTCGGCATTTGCCTCCCCTGTTGGACTTTGGGGCCATGCCAGTGTCCCCCCAACACAAAAGGGGGCTCAGTGTTTGCTAAGAGAGCAAAGCGGAGACAGACCTTTTGGGCGAGTCACGGACCTCTCTGAGCCTGGACCTTTCCCTTCTGGACCACGGAACTCAGGCCCCACCTCACTCCAAGGAAGCCCTGTCGCACTCCCACCTGCCCCTCTGCACCCCCTTCTGCTGATGAACTCCAGACTAATCCGGTCCTGGCTGGAGCTGCGATAGGAACACAGGGGGCTCCTGGACAATCATCGTTTAAGGAAGTCCAGGCTTTGAGTTAGTCCTGGCAATCCGTTAGCTTGCTGGCTTCGCCCAGATCAAGACTGGACTGGGCACTGGTTGCCCTTAGGGTCCAGAAGGGGACACTGAGGCTGGGAGGGAGGGCAAGGGGTGAGGAAGCAGAGGCTGAGGTGGGCAGAGATCAAGGCAAGAGTGGTGGGGTCCAGAGGACCCTGTGGTTTCAGGAATGGCCAGGCCTGGGGCTGGGTCCTGGTGGGTCCTGTTCCCCCCCCACCAGTCTCTGTGCTGTGAGCAGCACGGTGGGGGTGCTCTCCCGTCTCTCCTCCTATCACAGCTTCCTGCTAAGCATTCGTCCCAGGAGCCTCCTAAAGGACACTCACGATGTGCCTGTGTGCCTGCCCCTGGGCGTCCCTCGCGCTGGGGATAATCGGAAGGCTGGACCCGGCGTCCGGGGCCGGCGTCCACCTGCTGCTCAGTAAACACGCAGGCCGCTCCTTGGGCCGCTGCGGAGGGGACACCCATTTACCATTTCCGGGGCAGGAGCGCGTCTTAGCTGCTGGGTCCTTAGGTCTAGAAGGGGACCCTCGCTACTCCTGCCCTGACTGGGGAGAGTGGTGGGGCCGACCCGCCGGCTCGCTGTGGGTCCTTAGGGGCCTTGGCCCCGACAAGGCGCTCAGTGATAAATTTAGTTGCGCCCCTCGTTGCCATTGTTTGATTCACGCCCGGAGTCGGGAAAGCGGCTCTCCAGAGAACCGGCCCACTGCGAGTGTGGGTTTGGGCCCCGCCCAGGTGGACCGAGGCAGGGGCCACGGGCTCCCGGGGGTCCCCGACTTCGCGGGTCCGCAGGCACAGGCGCTAGGGGTGGCCATCCACACGGCGCCACCGCCTGCCGCCCTCCCACCTGTCCCCACCGGGCCCCGGGCTCGGCCGGGGGGGCGGGGCGAGGCGGGGGCGGGGCTGGGGCGGCCCGCGCGGCCGTACTAGGAGGAATACGGCGGCGCGGCGGCCGGGCTGGGCGGTTTCCCGCCGCCGCCGCCGGTGAATGAGTCCCTGCTGCGCCGCCGCCGGTGCTGGAGCTGCGGCCGCGTCCCCTGCGCGGGCCCCGAACCTTCGCGCCAAGACCCGGGCTTGCCCGCGGGACCGCCTCCAGCCTCGGGCCGCCACCCCGGGGCAGGTGAGTGCTGGGACCCCGCTGCAGTCCGCAGGGTCTGCTAGGACCCCCGCCCCCACCCCAAGCTGAGTCTGGCGGGGGTGGGGGGCGGAGAGCCGGCGGGAGGGGTCAGCTCGCTGTGCTGGCAGTCCCCCGACTCACCTCGTCTCCCAGCCCCCACCCGGGTGCCGGGGCCCTCAGAGCTGCGCGAAGCCACAGGTGGGTGGGAGCTGCGAGGGGGTGGGGGCGCGGGCCTGGGACATCCTGGGGGTCCGCACGCACACCGTGTGTGTCTTCCCTTTGGAATGAGCGCAGACCCTTTAGAAAGCGCTTTGAGATCCTTAAAACGGGGTGGGGGCGGGAGAGGGGCCGCTCTCCCCTGGGAGCTTCCCAAGAGTCGAGCGCCGCCCCCACCTCCCTCGCTTCCGAAAGGGTCTGGGAAGTTAAGCCCGATCCCTCTTGGGAGCCGAGGGGCGGCGCGACACGCCCTGAGTGACCCTGCGGGCTGCCTGCGGGCTCCCTGCTGGCCAGGGCCTTGCCCTTGGGGCCCCCTGCACAGGCGCCACGAGCCGCCCCCCCTTCTGGGCCCTCGCAGCCTGGGAGCCCACAGCTCCTGACCCCTGCTTCTCCTCCCAGACTCTGCAGAGCCCCTCCTGACCTGCCGCCCTACCTGCCCCCATGAAGAAAACCAACCTGTGGTTCTTGGAGCGTCTGCGGGGGTCTGGGGAGAACGTCCCTCCTGGGAGCGAGGCCGGGGACAAGGCTTCCAAGGGGCCCCTGTACAGCAATGTGCTCACGCCCGACAAGATCCCCGACTTCTTCATCCCCCCTAAGCTGCCCGCTGGCCCCGCAGATCCGGAGGGGCAGGCCGAGCCGGGCCCCGCCTTGTCGGAGCAGAGCCTGGCCTCGGGGCCGCCCCGCCGAGGCCCCCGGAGCCCGCGGCTGCCGGCCAAGTTGGCGGCTGAGAGCAAGAGCCTGCTGAAGGCAGCCACGCGGCACGTGATCCAGATAGAGAGCGCGGAGGACTGGCCGCCCGAGGAGGCCGCCACCAACGCCGACCCCCAGGCCCAGGGCGCCATGTCCCTGCCCTCTGTGCCCAAGGCTCAGACGTCCTACGGCTTCGCCACGCTGGCAGAGAGCCCCCACACGCGGCGCAAGGAGTCCCTATTCCACAGCGAGCACGGAGCCCTGGCGCAGGTGGGCTCCCCGGGCGCCGGGCGCCGTCGGGGGGGCGTCAAGGCCAACGGGGGCGATGGGGTGCCCAGGGAGGCTGGCGGGGGCCTCATGAGCCCCAGTCGCTACTTCAGCGGCGGGGAGAGTGACACGGGGTCCTCTGCGGAGTCCTCCCCCTTCGGCTCCCCTCTGCTGTCCCGCTCTGTGTCGCTGCTGAAAGGGTTCGCCCAGGACAGCCAGGCCAAAGTGAGCCAGCTCAAGCAGTCGGCTGGGCTGCACGGCTCCCCGTCTGCCGCCGAGGACAGCGCGTCCGACACCAGCCCCAGGGCGCGGCGCCGCCTGGCCCGCAGGCCCACCCCCGAGCCGGGCCCTGAGACTGGCCAGGCGCCCCGTGCAGAGCACGCAGTCCCGATGGGCCCCCGGGGAAGCGTGCGGCTGCTGGCCGAGTACGAGGCCGCCCAGGCCCGCCTGCGGGTGCGCCTGCTGGCCGCCGAGGGCCTGTACGATCGCCTCTGTGATGCCCGCTCCATCAACTGCTGTGTGGGGCTGTGCCTGGTCCCCGGCAAACTGCAGAAGCAACGCAGCACCATCATCAAGAACAGCCACCACCCCGTCTTCAACGAGGACTTCTTCTTCGACGGCCTGGGGCCGGCCAGCGTCCGGAAACTGGCCCTCAGGATCAAGGTGGTCAACAAAGGCAGCAGCCTCAAGCGGGACACGCTGCTCGCGGAGAGGGAGCTGCCCCTGGCCTCCCTGCTCCCTTTCCTGTAGAGGCCCCTCCGGCCACTCCGATCCCCATGGGCGGGAGGCTAGGCGGCCAGGCCAGCGGGGGCCGGGGGGCGGCAGGGCGTTTAGACTCCGGCTGGGCTGCTCTCAGTGCTGTGGTCACTGGCTTGCCGGGACCAGAGCAGTGTTTCGTGGGTTTGTTTTTTTCAGAGGAGGGAGAGAGGGGGCAGCCAGGGAAGAGCAGGGGACACTTTGCAGGGCTGAGTGTCCCTTCCGCCCGCCCCCTGCCCTAAGTTCCATGCTGCTTTACCCCTTTCAGAGTTCTGGAGAGGGGTTCTCTGGGGAGGGGCACACCAGGGACCTGGGCCTAGAGGCCGTGGAAGCGGGTCACAGACCTGCAGGGAGCCGGTTCCGAGGCTGAGCCCAGCATTTCCCATGGTTACATGACAGTCCCCCTGCCCTGGCCCAGCAGGCCCCCCCGGCCCCCGCCAGTAGTCCCAGGCCCGGGATCTGCCGACAGCGCCCGCGGGCTGCAGGAGACACCCCACCTGGGTTAGGCTCCGGAGCAGAGCCGGTCGGGGAGGCAGGTGCCCCCAGCTGGCAAACATAGGCAGGGAAGGGAGGGCCACATCTCTGGACGTGGAGGACAGCAGACTGTCCTCCTCCAGCACCTTTCCTGCTCGGCCAGCCCCCCCCCCCCCCCCCCGGGAGCCTCCCTGCCCCGGAGGGGTGGCTCGGAACAAGCCCAGAGCGAGGCTCCCAGCCCCGACTCCCCCACCCCCATCCCTCCGAGGTGGGGGGGGGGCCACCACCCCCCTACACAGCCCTTGGCTGCTGGGCCCCAGGCAGCGATAGCCAGGGACGGAGGGCTGGAGCCGGCTGTGCCCCTTCGTGCCTCATGGGTTCAGTGCCGTGTCCGAATGTGGGTCCTTGAATGACAGTCTGTGGATTCCCAGCTTCATGCGATGCAGATGGCACAGTTGGAAGCAGGGGCCGGGGCCAGGCGCGCCTCTTTGTCCTGGGCTGCCCGGTGGGCGTGGTTGGACTGGGGCAGCTCCCGGGGACCCTGGGGCACCCCTCCCCACCCAAACACTGTCCCTCCGGACTAGGTTTCCAGATGCCACTGGGGGAGGGATGAAGGACTGTCCCCCATAGCCGGGGAAAGCTCTTGTTCCCCTTTGCACTTTGGGACTGAGTATTTGGGGCCCTTGGAGCTGAGGCCCCTTGCTGTGCCCCCTTGGCCCCCCACCTCTGTCCTAGGCCTGCTCCTTCATGCTCCCTGCTCCTGGTGTCGGGGGGGCTCCCCTTTACTCTGGGACCTGGGGATCCCCCAGGGCCAGGCTCGTGGGCCGGAGCAGGTGGGCCAAGGGCCCGGCCATGAGTCAGACGCTTGGAGCTCATACCCTCTCCATGCCCTCTAACCCTAACCTCCCAGCCCTGCTTTTCCTCTGAGGAGGGCCCATTTTATATGGCCCCGCACTATTTGATATCTTTGTGTTCCAAGTCGACTGTGGGTAAATCTTTAAGACAACCTCTTCCAAGTGTGTTTGTTTATAAATGCTGTTTTTAGTGCAATAAAGGTGTTTCGGGGAGTGCGGGGGTGGAAATCTGTTGGCTTCGGTGTTTAATAACAAGAGGAATTTTGCCTTGAGCTCTGTGGAGGGCAGTGGGGCCTTCTGATCGGCGGAGTCCTCTCAGCCCACTCAGATGCTCTGCTTCCTCCGGGGCGGAGGTGGGAAGGCGGACTGCAGCGGGGGACGCCCCTGGGAACCCAGGGCCCGTCATGGTGACAGGGAGCATGCACTAATCCGCGGGTCGTTGGGCAGGTTCCGTCCTCGGCCTGCCTCTGGGGTCCGTCCGTGCCGTGCCCGAGGCCCCCTAGCTGATGAGAGCCGGGCCCGGAAGCTGCACCCTCATGTGGCCCCTAGAAGGAGGCCAGGACCTGCCCCTTCCAGGCTCCGCCCACCTGGGGACACACCGGACTTGGGGGTGTCATCACCCACAGGGACCCGTCAGATGCCGTCGGGCCGCCAGAGCAGGAACCCCCTGTCCCCTGACCTGCCCCAGCCCCTGAGGTCAGACAGAGAGCAGAAAGCAAGTGCTTTGGCCAGGAGGCCACCCCCCGAGGACCTGGAGGCTTGGGGGGCAGGCCATTCACATCGATGCCGTTCCGTGGCCCTGGAACGCCTCCCTACCCCAACTTCACTTTCAGTTTTTCAGCTGAGATCGCACCTCCTCGAGGAAGCCTTCCCAGTCCTCTCTGCTGGGGAAGGGGCCTTTTCTCAGTACGTCCTGCGTCTGAGGTCCAGCTCACACACGGACCGGGGTTGGGACAGGTTCGTCTGGGTCAGTGGTGACCACGCTGGGCACCATGAAGTGCCTGACCGGTAACTGATGAGTCATTGGAAAACCACGGCTTGACCCCGTGCCTGGGCCCCGGCGGGGTTGCTGGGGAGCCGGGAAGCCTGCAGAAAGGCGAGGGTGCCCCCCAACCTTCACCCCACCCTTCCTCTCACCTAAGGAACCACTGGTACCTGGGCTGCTGTTAGCTGGGGCTCCCCAACCTCGCCTCCGCGTGCTCTCCTCCCATGGAAGGGCTGAGTTGATGAGAGACGCGGAGACCGTTTCCAGCGGAGGTGCTGGGAGGCGGCACCCACCACGGGAGGCTGGGGGTGGGAAAGGGGACATGGTGAGGACGAGAGCAGGTTAGGCGGCATGAGCTCCTCACGCTCAGGAGGTGTGGAGCTTGGCTGGTGCGGGCTGGCTCCGTACTCGCTCTGTGTGACAGAGGGGGAAACTGAGGCCCGGAGCCTCCAAGTAGACCCGCTGCCCCCTCACGGACTGTCTCTGCTGGGAGCTGTGCTCCCCACCTCCGCCCCTGTTCTGGGGTAAGAGGAAGGTGAGGCAGAGCTGGAAGGCCCCGCCGTCAGTCCAGGTGGTGCGGAGCAGAGGGGAGCACTGGCGGCTGGGGACAGCAGCACCGCCAACTAGTCTAGGGACACAGCAGGAGGGAGGGGCGTCTGACCCACAGTCTGGAGGCTGCGCAGGGTCGGGAGGCGGGTCCCAGGCGGGGCAGGTGCCTCCCTGTCAAGCCCGTGTTGGGCATGCTCGGCCCTCCTGGCCCAGCCAAAGCGCTCCCATAGAACTGATGGGATTGGGGGGCCTGCCAGGCTTGGGGGCTGCGGGGAGCACAAGCACATCTGAGTGTTCGGCCTCTGCTGGGGAGCATTCACTGGGCTCCTGCTATATGCTGGACCCCCTTGGTGAGCCTCATCAGATCCAGCGGGGAAGCCCCAGGTCGCAGATAGAGAACCCAGGAGCCAGGTGGGAGGGTCAGGATGTGGTCCTACTGTGCGCAGCGCCTACACCCTGGTGCGCCTGGCCTCCGGTGTGTGTACCCACTTCTCAGCAGAGGGAACAACGGTGCGGAGCGATCCTAGAAAGGAGGGGTCTTTGAACCAGTGCCCTTGGGACAGGAGCACAGACAGGCGTGGGCTGGGTCGCCCCCCATGGCCTGCTCAGAGCTGGGGTCCCCTGGGACCCACGCCCCGGAGCTGGCTTCCTCCGGGGTTCTTGGGCAGGCCGAGAGCGCCCTGTGCCACAGTGCCAGACCCCGTCCCCTTCACGGGTCCTGGAGCTGAGGGGTTGTGTCCCCCCTCCCAAGCCCCAGGGCAGGGTGCCTCTCGGCCCACAGCTCCCCTGTGCAGGGCCCTGAGTCCTGCTCTGACCCCGGGCCAGACTGCTTTCTCTCCTCTTAGCCCTGTGGGGCTCGGACTGTCCATTACAGAGCCACCGGGAGCCTTCGTGCGGGATTAGGGTCCCGAGCAGCCCCCCTGCCTGCCGACAGCCGGCCTGAGCTCCCGAACGAGGCCTGGTCGGGTCCCAGGATGTGTTGCCAGGGCAACCGGGTGCCTTCTGGCCTCTTCTCCGCTAGCCACTGATGGCCGGGCAGCCTGAGTGTGTGTGTGTGAGTGTGTGTGGGCATGTGCACAGCCACTGGCCTCTGTGCACACACGTGCGTGTGTCAGCTTGCCGAGTGCAGTCGTGTTTGCACACATGAGACAGTGCAGGTATGAGTGCGGGAACGCTTGGAAGCTTACCAGTGTGGCCGTGTGTGTGTGTGTGTGTGTGTGTTAGCACGCTCTCACGTCTACACGGCCGTGCGCGGGTGTCTCTGTAACGAGCTACGCCGTGCGTGTGTGCAGGCGTGTGCTGGGGCTGGCCCCTGCCTTCGGACATACGCCCAGCCGGACATACCCCCTCCCCCCCGCCCAGGGCTGTGCGCCAGCTCGTCGCAGGACACGCCCTTGCCGTGTGCTCCATTCCGCCCGTGGGTCTCAAGCCCCTTCTCTTTCCTGGGGAACCCACACCCCACCGAGGTCAGACCGCCTTTATTGCCTGCGACAGCAGTCTGACCAGGATGGACTGGGTCTGCCCCCAGTGCTCAGCCGTGGTGCCAGCCGGGGGCACCTGTCCTCTCCCCTTGCAGCCCGGCCGCCACCTGAGCCTAGCTACTCTCACAGAGCCAGGGACACCCAGGGCCCCCACCAGCAGTCGGCACCTGCCTGGGTGCCCCCTTTCTTTGAGTGGAGACTGCACAGGCCACAGAGGAGGGGCCAAGAGAGGAGGAGTCCGATGCCCGCGGGCCTCGTGGGCGCCTGGATCTGGCCGTGCCTGAAGTCCACAGCTGCATACCATCTCAGTTCAGAGGGCCCATGAAGTTCCTTCTTGGCTTCAACTAGTTTGACATTTATTTACGTGTGTATGTATGATGTCATTTGTGTTTCCATTTGTGGTCAAAGAACATGGATACTGAGAGTGTTCAGTCTGGGGAAGGGGACCGAGGGGCGTCCCAGCCCGATGTGGAAAAGCAGAAGTCAAGCAGCCCCCTGAAGGCCTGGGGTTTGTACGTCCCACTGAGCAGGGAACTGTGGCAACCGGGGTGCTGCCAAAGGGCCCTGATAATCTGACCACGGAGGGGCCCTGGGGCGACAGGGGCCTTCTGGAGGTGGAGGAAAGGGGCTTGGGTAGGGGGCTCACCATGGCCCCATATCCTGGCACTGGAGACCCTCCCCAGAACCTTCGTTTGTGTGCCATTTGCCCCCCACCTCCCTGGGCCCGGAGGTCTGAACCCTCATCTGGGAGAAGCGCCAGGGGCCGCTCGCAGTAGACTTCGAGCCCCCCATTCTGCACTCTGCAGGCTGCGTGGCCTCGGGCACGTCCCGGGGCGCGTCTGGGTCTCCACCGCCCCACACAGGATGCCCGGGTTGTGAGGAGGCCCAGGCTCCTTTGTGGGAAGGAGGGATCCTACTCAGGCACGCTGGGGGAAGCAGGCACAACATCGCGATGACAATCAACATAATCCCGCTAGGCTGATCGCTACAGACGACCATCGGGCCACTGAGGCCGGACACTCCCGTGGCTTCCGGGTGCCCACTGCACCTGCCCCTCCCTCGGCGCGGGATTCAACTAAGTGACTGTTCTCTCCTCAGCAGCTGGGAAGGAGGGGCCTCCCTGCAGGCTCTGGGGACCAGGGGACCTGAGGGGACGAGGGGACCTCGGTACAGAGGAACCTGCGTCTGCTCGTCCTCTTTGCCATGGGGTGGGGGTGGGGCCACTTCCCTCGCCCCCCCCTTGCCTCCGGGGCGCCCAGCTCTGTGGCTTGCGGGGACCCCCCCGGGCTCCGGTTCCCCCTCTGTACCATGAAGGTGCGCTCCCCTTGAACGTCACATAGGATATGCACACACCGCACGAGGCCTGGTTATCAAGCCCAAAATGGGTGCGAGGGACGGCCCACTTATAGCAAGTCTGCTGGCCTTCCTCTCACATGGGGAAACTGAGGCTCAGGGAGGCACACCCAGCTGGCAGGTGGCAGGAAGGCCGTTCCTACCAGTGCTGGGCAGACCCCAAGCTTCCAACTCACCCGAGCTGTCGACCCCCAGGTCCCCACACCCCCGCGGTCCCCTCCTTCTCGGGAGCCGCGCTACCCCCCAGACTTCCGGTGCTGGACACTACGCGGTGCTGGTGGGGGCGGGGCTCCCAAACCTGGTCTTGACAGAGCGGCAGGCCCAGCCGTGGGGCTGGCGTCGGGGGCTCTGCTCCCACCTGTGGGCCAGCAGGGAGCTTAACCTCATGCAGAGGGGCCCGGAGGTGACCCTTAACACGCCTGACATGGGAGAGACCGGAGGCCGGTCAATGGATCGGTGGACCCGGGACCAAGGTCAGCCACGCAGCTCAGGCCCCGTGTGGCAGGGGGCCAGCTGACTCCACCCCTCGGCCACCCCCCTCGGCCCCAGGCCCCTGAACAGCCTTTCCCTGTGCCTGCAGAGAGCTCTGCAAGTCCCCTCCAGACAATTCTCCAACCTGAGGGTGGTTTGGGGTTGCCCGAATTTGCAGCTGGCGTCAGAGTGGGGCCTGGGCCGTCTTCTCTTTCCAGCTCGGCTACTTCTGGGCACCCTTGACCCCAGCCCCACGGCTTCCCTGGGAGCTCACATTGCTATGGTGACACACGAGTTCTCCCCCAGCCCCAGTTCCTGACTGACTCCTGGGCTCCCCTCCCTGTCACCTCCCTAACCCTCCGAGTCCCTGCATCAGGCCGGACCTGATTCCCAGCCTTACTTCCGCTCCCCCAGCCAAGCCGCGCCTCTTCTTTATTCCTCGAATCACGGGTGGCTGCCGTGGCTCCCCGAACTTCCCACAGAGGACCCCGGGCAAGAACCTCCTCCTCACAGCCTCAGGGTCCCCGTATGCAGAATAAGACGCTCAGCTCGCTTTCAGGTCTGGGCTTGGGGCAGTTGCAGCACCAACCGAGTCAAACCGCAGGGACCGCGCAGGTCACGGTTTCTCTGGGCGCACGCGGAGGACCCACAGGATGGCGAAGTTGGTCCGAGGTTCCAAGTTGCAGGTGAAGCAGAACTAGTTAGCGCCTTCCACGGGGATGAAGTGCAGCCTTGGGGACAGAGTTCGCGTGTTTGCCGAGGGCGAGTCTTCAGGTTCGCAGCCAAGCCCGGATTCGCCAGAGCCTCGCGGGAGTAAGGGAGCACCTTCCCTGGGCTGCTTGGGGCTCTTTGGGGCCGTTCTCCCCTGGCGTGATCCTCCTCCCAGAGGACACCGGGAGACACCGGCCGTTGCCACGACTGGGGGTCCTTGTGGCACCGAGTGAGTGGGGGCCTGGCAGGCTGTCGGCTGTGGGACCGTCCCCCCCAAAGAACGACCTGGCCCAATAGTGGCGGTGCCCGGAGAGCCCCCGGGGATCCTGCACAGGAGGGACGTTTGCCCCTTCGCAGGTGCGGCTGATTTCTCCCCACACGAGGACGAGGAGAGGGAAGGCCCGGTGCCCGCCATATTCTCGACACTCAGTGCATGTTCACTGTTCCTTTTTCGAGGGGCAGATACTGACTGAGTGCCTGCAACCGGCCGAGCCTTTAGCTGGACTTCGGGGACCCCACGGTGGGCCACGCAGATGAGAATCCCCCCACGGCCGACCACGGCGTCTGGAGATGGACTCGGCGATGGCATTTCCAGAGCCTGGCCTGCCCCCCGCAAATCCGGGGGGCCTCGTGTCTGCTCCGAGCCACAGAACGTGGCCGAAGAGACGCCGTGGGACTTGCAAGGCCAGGCCCAGACGGGAACACAGTGCTCTGCACTCAGACCCCGTGCCATGCTGGGGGGAGGCCCAGGCCCTGGAGGGGTCAGGCCGGCAGCCCTGGTGGAGCTTCTGGACCCCGAGCCCGTGCGGGCCTGGCCTGCAGTCTTCTCCCTGGTGTCCCCGACTCCGCCGAGCGCAGGAGACTCTCCTCCTCGCAGGCTCCTGGGCTACAGGATCAGAGACGGTAGCTTCACGTCACTGAGTTTCAGGGCCGGCACCGGTCTGAGCCACCAGAGTCCTGCCCTCGGGGAGCCTCCTGGAGGAGGAGACAGGCGACTGGGCGCCGACAGAGG
>CM052799.1:0-85461 GCA_028533885.1 Nasua narica | reverse complement strand
TTGGCCAGCACGGAGAGTGGGGGGGGGAGCGTGGGAGGAGGGGGAGCGTGGGGGGAGGGAGAGCGTGGGTGGAGAGGGGAGGGGGGAGCGTGGGCGGAGAGGGGGCGTGGGCGGAGGGGGTGTGGGCGTGGGCGGAGGGGGAGCGTGGGCAGAGAGGGGAGGGGGGAGCGTGGGAGGAGGGGAGGAGCGTGGGCGGAGGGGGGAGCGTGGGCGGAGGGGGGCGTGGGAGGAGGGGGAGACGTGGGAGGAGGCGGGGGTCAAGCCAGGCCTCCCTGTCTCAGCCCCACCCCCTCCCACTCACCAGCAAGTCCAGGAACCGTCCCTGACCCTGACGGACCCCCGCATGTAACGTTAAGTGGGGAAGCTGGACGCGCTGAGCAATTCCATTTCTAAAGAGTTCAAGGACAGGTAACGTGACTGCTGGTCATGTCACCAGTCAGGATGGTGGCCTGGGAGGGGAGCCTAGGAGGGGGATGAGGATGGCCTCTGGGGGAGCAGTCGCTGTCCCTTTGTTGGTCTAGGTGGTGGCTACAGCGGTGAGTTTATTTATAAATGCTCACTGAGCTCCTAAGGGTCAAGTATCCAGAATATATTTTAAAAATTCTTTCAACCCAGTAAAAAGAAAGAAAAGGAAGAAAAGAGAGAAAGAACCCAATTAAAAGATGGGCAAAGGACCGGAACAGATACGTCTCCAAAGAGGGACCCAAAGTGTCCAGTGAGCTCAGGGAAAGACACTCAACACCACTAGTCACCAGGAAAATGCAAATCAGAACCACAGGGAGATACCGCTTCCCCCCCCCCCCCCCCCCCCGGGCGGCCCCGAGGCCACGACGCTCAGGGAGGGGATGGGGTTTGTTTGAAGAGATGGAATCTTCTGGAATCATGTAGAGGCGTGGATTGCCCAATATTGTGAAGGAACCAGATGCCACTGAGTTGTTCACTTTAAAATGGTTAATTTTATTTTATGTGACTTCTAGTTTATTTTATGTGACTATAGTTCACTGAGCTCGAGCCCCTCGAGTTGTGGGTTGTGCACGTTTCTGTACAGAAGCTGCAGGTCAATGACAAGGACAGGAACAAATTTCTCGGAACTCACCCATTTCTTGCCCCCACTTCAGCCCCTGCCTGGTGAGATGTCACCACTGCTCCCACTATCCCTCCACCTCACCGTCCCTCCCCCCAGCCCTCCCAGAATTCCTCCCTCCCCCCTCCCCGCCGTGGCACTCACCTGTCCCCACACCCTCACCCCACCGCCCCCTTCTCCCCCTCCTGGCGTCCCCCCACTATCTCTCCTCCCCCACTAGTCCCCCCACCATGCCTCCCATCGCACCTCCCCCGCTGTTCTCTTCACCATACGCTCCCCTCCCCTTCTCCCCTGCCCCTCCGGGACCAGCGCAGTCCCCTCCCCCCTCGCGTCCCGGCGCCACGCACGGCCTGTTCTCCGCGCTGCCGCCAGAGGGCGCGGGTGAGCACCTGCTGGAGCGGGAAGCCGGCTGGGGCAGGTGTTCCAGGAGCTGGGAGCGGCCGTCCACAGGCGGGGTAGGGGCCTGGCGCAGCCCCCACACACGTCTACCCACACTCAGGGTGGGGAGCCGGCTCTGCAAAGTCACAGCCCCAATGTCATGGGGTCCCCTTTGCCCCCCTCCTCAGCTCCTCGCTCCGCTCTAGCCTCACTGTAGCTCTCTGCTCCAACATACCTCACCCCTGCGCCTTTCCTCTGGCTGCACCCCTACCGGTTCACCGCCCCCACTTCCCCTGCTTCCTTCCCATTTTTGCTCAGAGTTCCTTTCGTGGTAAAGCCGCCCTCCCGTGGCCACCTTATTTAACTTGCCCCCATGCCGCCCCGCCCGTCTGCTGGGTTTCTCTCTTCCTGACCCTGTAATGTAACTCACTTCCTTTGTGACCCCTGTGACCTCAGGTGAGAGGGCAACGTCGGAGGGCCGAGATTTTTTTGTTGGTTTTGTTCATAGCTAGGTCCCCACTTTGCTGGGATGTGCACAGAGTAGGTACCTGATGTATGCCTAAAGTGCATGGGAATAACTGCCTGCCTGCCCAGGGCCACGGCCAGCTCTTCCTAGGAGTGTGTGAGTCGGGACCCAGTGCTCCCTAAGGGGCTGAGTGGGGCCCGGCAGGTGGGCCGGCCCTCCCCCCACCTTCTGGCCGGTGTACTAGTCTTCTGGGCTGCTGCGCCAGATGGCCACACACCGAGCAGTGTAAGTAACGGAGCCGTGTTCTCCCATCGCTCTGGAGGCCAGAACTCAAGACCAAGGTGTTGGCAGGGCTGGCTCTTTCTGGGGGCTGGCTCTTTCTGGTGGGGGGAACCTGTTCCAAGCCTCCCTCCCAGACCCTGGTGGTGCCTGGGGCCCTTGGTCTTCCCTGGCTTCCATCTTGCCCTCTGTCCTCCAAAACCTCCTTATTCCCTCTGCTTATAAGGACACCGGTCACTGGATTTAGGGCCCTACTCCAGGATGACCTCGTCCTGATCCGAGTTCCTTTCCAAACTCCCTGTCTCTCTTACAGGTTCTAGGAGTTGGGACTTGAACCTGGGGGCCACAGACTCTAGCCCACAACACCCTTCTTGTCCTCACTGCCGGTTAATTCGGATTCTGGGCCCACCTAGACCGGCAGAACCAAGTCTCTTGGAGGGGCCCAGAACTCTGCACTTTGGATGTCATTTTCATAACTTTTAATTTTGATATAATTTCAAACTTACAGAAAATCTCAAGTTTCATGCCAGAAACTCCTGTCGACTCTGCCAGATTCACCAGAGGGCTCATCTTGCCCCGTTTGCTTCGTCGTGGTCTGTGTCTACGCCTGTCTGTCATCCAAATACACACACTCGGTATTTATTTTTTATTTTTCTAAAGGTTGTATTTCTTTATTTGAGAGAGTGAGGGTGAGAAAGCATGAGCGGGCAGGGGCGGGGCGAGGGAGAAGCAGGCTCCCCACCGAGCAGGGAGCCCGACACGGAGCTCGATCCCAGGACCCCCGGATCACGACCTGAGCCCACGGCAGACGCCCAGCCAACGGAGCCCCCAGGGGCCCCCAGGCGCCCCCCCCACTCATATTTAAATGTACTTTTCTGAACCATGTAAGTCTGGGGGCGCATGCCCCATCACCCAGAACACAGCACAGTGGATTTTCTAAACACCAGGGTGCAGAACCCTCCGCAGAACCCCAGGAGGCTTCACACAGACACAGTGCTCAGATCTGGCACCCTGTCTGTGCTCGAACGTCACCGGTTGCTCCGATGGTGTCCCACGGAGGGGGGGCTGGTAGTTGAGCCGGTTACCACGGCAACAGATGCTTCCGCAGGCGGAGGCTCAGAGCAGCCTGGGCTGTGCCTTCTGGGCAGCCGCCTGGGAGATGAGGGCCCTGCGGGGGCAGGGGGCAGCCCCCACGGTGCTTGGAGATGGTCCTTGCCCCAGGGTCAGGGTTCATGGAGCCTTCGGGAACCCGCAGAGCGGTGTTCCTCCTGGTCTTCTCAACTCCCTGGTGTGGCGGGGGTGTTGGGATTTGAACGTGTCTTTCTGGGGACAACCCAGGGCAAGCAGAGTCCAAGTCCCTGAGGGCACAGGGTTTAGCTCTTAGGCCTTGCCAGGCAAGGCGGAGGGTGTCTCGTCTTCTGCTATGATCATCGCACGTGGGATATCTCCGAGCTGTCCCCTGCCTTCCAAGTTTGCCACTACATGCTCCATGTGCTCCTGGTCCAGCCTCTCGTGCTCCTGGGGGCAGACCCTGCTGGCCACCAGCCCCCTGCCAGTCTCCTCCATGGGGACAGAGCCTGGACACTGTTTAGGGGTGCGCTCCCCACCATGTGACCCATGGAAGCCCACTTTATCTGGGCGCTGGCAGAATGCTTCCCCGATGTCTCACCTCTTTGCTGGGGATTGGTTTATGAATGGACACGTAACCCCCTTCCGGCCAATGAGATGTGACGGAGGGAGGTCTCATGTGCGTGTGTGTGTGTGCGTGTGTGTGTGTGTGTGTGTGTCCAGCTTCTAGAAGCCGCTGCTCTCCTCCACTCTGACCCTTTCAGCAATGTGGGCTGAGTCCTCACGCTGCTGACTCTCTGGCTGTCTCTTCTGCCTCCTGCTTCTGTCTTCCCAGACCCTTATGATTACATTGAACCCATCCAGATAAGACAGGATAATCTCCCCACCTAAAGGGCAGGTGATCAGCAACCCTAATTCCATCTGTGAACTTGCTCCCCTCATCACACAGCGTCACGTATTCTGGGCTCTGGGGGTTTGGATGGGAACATCTTTGAGGCTGCTCTGCCGACCACAGGCTGTGGCGGCTCCGTGATGCGATGTCTGCAGTAGTTGCAGCTATATCGGTGCCCGTCCGAGGGGAACCAAGAGCATCACAGAGCAGTGGAGCAGAGGGGAGTCCCAGAGGTTCCAAGTAGGGAGACCTGCTGGGAAGCATCCAGCAGCCCCTCCTGGGGGACGGGGGAGAAAACGCGCGCCTCATTGCTTGAGCCCATTTGAGGCAGCATTTTCTGTTGCTGACCGCTGAAGGCATTTACGGAGGAAGATGCCCTTAAATGCCCTTGAAAGAGAACCTCAGTTTATAGCTGCGGGTGCATCTCAAAAAGACTGCGTTGCGCAGCTTCCTTTGCAACCAAGCGTGGCCATGTGACTACGATCCAACGTATGGGACGTGAGCAAGAGTGTCGGAGCCCAGGAAACGGCCCAATGCCCATCTTCGGTGGAGCGGGTGGTCGCGTGCGCCCTCAAGGGGCTCTCCTCAGCGCTGAGAAGGAACTCGGAGGAATTTCACGCAGTTTCAGCTTCACCGGCCAGACATAAAGGAATTCCACTGATGCAGAGCCAAAGCGCAGGAATGAGGACAGAAGTCCCGAGGAGGCAGGGAGAGGTGGTGGAGGGGTGGGGGGGCGGGTGGCTTCGGGAGCTCGCAGGAGGGCACCTGCTGTCCCACCTGCTGTCCCACCCTGAAAAGTAAACCACCCTGGAAAGTAATCCCCAGAGCGAGGGCACAGCCTCTCCTTCCCCCTCTTTCTTGAGCTGTGAGTGCGCTGCAGTGCACCTGACTTGTGCAAGGAAGAGAGAACCTTAGGGACCCTTCTGGGTCTTTGTTGCAGCCCTGGAGTGACTTTGTCTCTGTGACAGAAAGAGAGAGTGTCCTCACCAGTGTCAGAGAAACCTAACCCGGGACAAGCATCCTCTTCAGGGTCAAAGCTTCTTCAACACGAGCGAAGTGTGTCTATTTCAGCTGAGAACAGAAGGCATGAACTTCTCCCCACTGCCCTACCGATCGCACACACCACACCAGGCCTCACCCACAGGCTGGTCCTCACTGGGGGGCTGTCCTGCCCCAGGGGACACGGGCATGTGTGGGGACGTCTAGTCTGTCACAACTGGGGAGCTCCTGGCAGCCCCCCACAGTGCCCAGAAGGCCCCCCAGAGAATGCCCCAGATGTCCATAGTGCTGACACGGGACCCTGTCACATCTTTTTTTTTTTTTTTAAGATTTTATTTATTTATTTGAGAGACAGAGAAAGTGAGAGAGAGCATGAGAGGAGAGAAGGTTAGAGGAAGAAGCAGACTCCCCATGGAGCTGGGAGCCCGATGCGTGACTCGATCCCAGAACTCAAGGATCATGACCTGAGCCGAAGACAGTTGCTCAACCAACTGAGCCACCCAGGCGCCCCCCCCCCCCCCGTCACATCTTAATGAAACATCCAGCAGGACCCCCATCCTCCAGGATTGTTGGCACAAGCAAGTCTGGGTCTACCCCACTCGCAGACCCTGCAGACCTCATGGGGCCCTTCTGTGCCCTGCACCGCCTGGGTGGAGGGCAGGTGGGGGGGCTCACGGGCTAGCTGTCCCAGGACCTCCTGTTTTGGGAGGCCTTCATTGAGTCTGACCGCGGGGGGCGGGGGTTTCTTCTGTCCCTTGTGTCTTCGCAGCCCATGCGTCCCCATCTGTCTCGAGCCCCGGTCACCGTGTGGACCCACTCATTTGCACTCTCATGTTGTGATATGCTTAAGGCAGGCGTGGACCCATTTATGTTACCTAAGTAACCTTGTACAGAAGAAGGGTGTATCGTGCCTGGAAATGGGAAACCAGCTCAGCTTTCCCTAAAAAGAAAGCAGTGAAAGTCGTGGAGGCAAGCCTGATGAGAGGAAACAGGAGTTGCATCGCCTTAAAGTATCTCCAAAGAGTATGTGTAATTTCAAGGGGCAAACAGAGCACTTTCCTTTGGAGAAGCCTGGACAGAGCACTGGGGTCAAAGGCCGGAGACGTCCTCAGTGTCCATGACGCTCGTGGACGCCCGGGTCTTGGGGCAGCTCTCGTTGCGGGACTCTTGCCCAAATGCACCGATATGCACTGTATCTCCTCACTTTGTGCACATCCTCTCACCGACCGTGAGAAAATAGTAGAGAAACCCAGACTGGAGGAGCCTCTATAAGATAACCGGAGGAAACTCCTCAAAATTCTGTAGTTTGTGAACCAGAGAGTGAGGACTTGTCCCAGAGTTGAGGGTACCGAAGAGGCTTGTTTGCAATTATTTTGAAACAATCAGGGAACAAAACCAGAGACAAGATGTGTAAACCAACAGCAGTAAGAACAAAACAAGTTTCTCAGAGCCCAGCGGTCCCAGCTGGTCCCAGACGGGGACCTGCTCTCTTGGTTAAAAAGACTGAACAAAGCGGGGGAAGCCCGCCCTCGGCCAGCGGCAAGCTGAGATGTCCCTCTTGAGGTACCCAGAAGGGTCGCAACGAAGGCCGGAGGGGAGGGAGGGCTCATCACCTCATTTGATGTCATGTGGCCGTGGGCCTGCGACCCACTCACCGGCCCCTTGGAGACCCCAGCCTGTTCCTGCCTCGGGAACTACCCCTGCAGCAGGCGTGGCTGGTCCCCCGTGGGATACCTTAGACCCCGAAGCCCCTGCTCCCCGGGTGATCTTTGGTCCAGGGCCCGTCCCATCACCACGGGACTTTGCAAATGCGGTTCCGGCTGGAGGCCGATCAGGGGCAGCCCAGCACCGAGCGTTGCGTGCTCTGGGCCCCTGCGGCCCCGGGCGCCGACTCCACCTCCAGGAGCACGCCCCCGACCCCGGACGCAAGGGGGCGGGGCCTCGAGGCGCGCGGGGGGAGGGGCTCGCGGAGAGCTCGCTGTGCCCTTGAGCGGGGCGACCTCTGGCGGCCACCGCGCGTCACTGCCGCCGAGGGGCCGCCGTGTCTCCTTGTCGCGGCAGCAGCAGGTGTGTGCGTGCCTTTTCGCCGCAGCCCCTGCTCCCTTTGGGGTCATTTAAAAGTAGACCAGCTGGGGACCGTCCTGCGGATCAGTAGAGCCTGGTCACGCCCGCCCCTTCGTCCCTTCTGTCCCCTTCCTTCGCCCTCTCGCTGTCCCCCGCAGGTGCGCGAACCCCGGGCCCCACGCGTCCTTCCTGACACGCCCGCGGGGTGAGTCCGCGCGCGCCTCTGTCCTGTCTGGGGGCCGGTCCGGGCACTCACGACTTTATGAGATAAGGGCAAGTCCTTCTCCAAATTTAGGCTGAATTCTTCCGCGTGTAACGGAGAGGGCTCCGCGCGTTCTACCGGTCAGTCAGGCTGAGAGCACCTGCTCACGTCTTCTGTGAAATGCCTCTTCGGGTCTTTTTCCTATTGTGCACCTGGTTGGCCCTTTTTCTTGCTGATTGTGTGTGTAGTGTGAGGCAGGGAGAAGAGTCGGCCGGACGTCTCTGGAACCGGGGAACATGGAACCATATGTAGCCAGATGGACCGTCTTTGTGTGGTTATGTCCTTATGTGACAGCCCATGAGGTGGGCACACCGGCCCGGATTGTCCGGGTGGGCCTCATTTAATCATGGGGTCCTTAGAGCCTGGGGCCCTCTCTTGGCTGAGACCAGAGACATGAGAAGAGGCAGGTCAGGGACAGACCTCACCGCCAGCTAGAGATGGAGGAGGGGCCACTGGTCAAGGCTGCAGGGCCTCGGAAGCTGGGACGGCCCTCAGACGACAGCCGGGGGAGGGAGGACCCGGGTCTATACCGTGAGGAGCTGAGTTCTGCCAGCACCCTAGTTAGCAGGGGCTGCCCTTGCCACGCCCACAGTGACCCAGCCATGCCGGCGTCTGGGCGTCTGGATCCGAGCCCAGCAGGACCCGCTGTGGCCTTCCAGACCTCCGGAGCGGACAGACAAGGAGTGACTGTTGTCCAAGCCTCGGAGTTTGCCGGAGTTGGCTATGCAGCCCCAGGAAAGGAATCGGATAGGATCCAATCTGCTCCCTGCTCTGTGCTCACCCCAGGTCCCCGCACCGCACAGGGGGAGGTCCCTCCTCCCCACCACCTGCTGTCGTCCCCATCGAACTCCACACATACTCGGCCAGCTCTGGGCCCCTCTGTTTCCCATTCCAAACGTCCCACACATCCAGAGACCGCCCCTGGTTCCAGCTCCTCGCCTGTGAACTTGCTCGTCTTCCAGCCTCCCAGCCCTCCTCTCAGGGCTGCTGGAGCTCTGGCCCCTCCGTGCGAGGCCCAGCTCCGGAGACCCCGCTCCTCCCGGGAGCTGGAGGCGACGCCGGGCCTTCCAGGCGCCTGTGGACGCTGAATGTGGCGGAAACGGGCCTGACTTCATGCCGAACAGGTTTAATGGGCTGTCTCTAGCTGGAGAACAGACTTCAAAAATAATTTTTATTACTGCGGTGTAGTCAACTCTCAATGTTCTGTTAGCTTCGGGTGAGCAATGCGGGATCGCGCTGTCCCCTGTGCCACCCAGACAGTCGTGTCCGATGCCATCATAGTCCCCACGCTGCACTTTTCCTCTGTGGCTTCCTTATTTTATAGCTGGACATTTGTACCTTGAATCCCCTTCGCCTAGTGTGTCCGTCTCGCAGCCCCCTCCCCTAAAGTGGACTCTCGTTGGAACAGAGCCTGCAGACCTCGGCAACGATGGCAGGTCCTGCGGCAGGATGGGCTTATCCTTCTGTGACAGGTGCCCATGGATCGTGGTCAGATTTAACGTGAGAGGGAAAAATAAACCACTGAGTGCAAGGGGAGGGCGTAGGACACTTCAGGACACTAATGGGGCAAGTGTCTCCCGGATCGAACCAGATGCCCTCAAGAGCTTTTCTTTTGGAATCACCCAAGAGACTCCTTCCTTCTCTCCCTTTCCTGACAGAGGTGATGGTGGGGCAAAGCATAAGGAGGTAGAATGGAGAACTAGAAAGGACTTTGCACAGGGAGGGTTCCCTTGGGCCCTGGGGATGACCAGCCTGGGCTGCAGGAACAGAGCAGGACCTGAGGGGCAAGGCTGGGCCAGGGAGGGTCTTAAACAATGAGCAGGAAACAGCCAAGCAGAGACAGGGAATGTCACTATAGGCAGGACTGTGGCCTGGCCGAGGCAGCGAGGACTGCAGGGAATTTTCCAAAGCTGGAGCCTGGGGTGTGTGTTGGGGGCCATGAGAACACTTCAATTATCGTAAGGACGGCTTCGTTCTGATGTGGTAAAAAAGCCTATTTTGAACACCAGCCATCGCTGAGGTTGTTTCTGGAAAGGTTGGGGCTGGAAGACTGTGTATACGTTAGGGGGCTTTTGGCTGCAAGTCTCAGGAAACCCCGCTATAGCTCAGAGCTAAGAGAATCCACTGGCCAGTAACAGGGAGCCCAGACACACAGCAGGCTTCGTGGTTGCCAAATTTGGGGGCTTAGCCACGCCACCAAATCCTGCAGCTCGCTGTCTTCAGACTCACAGGCGGTCTCATGGTCACAAGATGGCTGCCTGTGCTCTAGACATTACAGACAGTCCCCAGAACAGCCAGGAAGAGGTGGGCTCTCTTTCTCATGTGTCTTTTTGGGAGTAAGGAAGCCATTCCTACAAGCCCCCTGCAGCTTCCCCCTCAGGTCTCACTCCTAAATCCATGCTGGGAAGGTTGAGCCGCCAGCACTGGCTCCTTGACCTGGGCACTAACGGGGTCTTACTAAGGAGAAGTGTAGGATGGAGTTGGGTACTGGTCCTGGGTTAGCCAGGAAAAGATAGAGCAAGGGGCTCAGGTCTGGGGGTGAGCGTCCCCCACGAGGAGCGGGGTACCGTCTGGGGGACGGCACGTGTGGCCACGCTGGGAGTGGAACGTGGGTGCCCGGAATGCGGGTGGGCCATTCTCCTGTCACCGGGCAACCACAGCACACTTGGGTGTTTGGGGAGCTAGGCGGCAGGGCGGCAGAGGGCCCAGCGCATGGGGGACCGGAGGCGAAGTCTGTTCCTCCACCCCCGCAGCTCGGAAGCCGAAGGCAACCCACGCAGGACACAGGACAATGGTGTCCTGGGCATGGGCACGCAGGGCACGGTGTCCGGGAGCCGACGGGGCACAGACGCCAGGTACTCAGACGCCGGGAAGCTGAGATTTGAAGACCAGGAAGAGGAGGCCCTCCCGGAGGAGGTGACTGGGGAAGAGGTCCCCAGCCCCCGGAAGGCAGAGGGGGCGCTCCTGCAGCTGGACAGGGGTCTGGAAAAGGACATGGACGAGGGCGTCTCTGAGATGAGGTAGGTTTGCCCCGCTGGGCGGGGGCCGTGGGGGGAGAGCAGCGGTCCCACCGCAGCCCGCGGTGGGGGGCGGCCCCGTGTGCCCTTGTGGGGGACCAGAGCGCCCTGAGTGTGAGCTGTGCAGGAGGGGAGGGCGACCCTCACTGGCCTCAGAGGCAGAAGTGGGCAAACACAGCTCCGTCCAGGGTGCAGGGGGGTCAGGACTGGGAACCTTTTGAAAGCACTGGTTTGGGGAGCTGGCCAGGCAGGGCTCGGATGCCAGGGTTGGGAAGTCGGGCCGGAGGTCCTCAGTCAGAGAGAAGGAGATATGGGGAGAACCTCTCGACTCAAAGCCGAAACCATCCCAAGTACCTCAAATTCCCAGAAGCATTTGAGGCGGCCTGGCTGATGCGGCCCGGGCCCGTGGGTGACTGGACGACGGGTCCCTGGCCCGGGGGTGACAGGACGATGGGCCCCAGGCCTGGAGGTCACTGAGGAGTCTTGGGAGGAAGCAAGTGCTCTTATTCCCCTGTGGGACCCCGAGTTCAGTTCCTCTACCAGAACCGCGGTCCCTCCTGCCTGCCCTTCACTGGGTCCACGCTTGGGGTCCACTAGGGCCGTTTGGACAGTTCTGGTGGAAGAGCCTCTCCCCTCGGCCCCTCCCCCACACTGCAGAGGGACCCTGGCCCCCACTCTCTCTGAGCCTGTGTCACACACACCCACACACACACACGCACACACACGCACGCACAGGGTGTGGCCGGTGGTGGCCGGGGAAAGAGCGCAGGCCGGTGAAGGGCCTGGGGAGACACATGGGCCGGTGGCGGAGGGAATCTTTGAGGGAAACTGCGAGGCAGGTGTCTCAGCCCTTGTCTCTGGCACACAGTTGGCACTTAATACCTGCTCACCAGACTGAGTCTGCTTTAGTCATGCCCAGCACCTGGTGTGTAGGGAGCAGGCCTCCCCCTCTTTGCCGAGGGCCACACGTGCGGACTGGGCCTATTCGATGCCGGGATTCCCACCCGGGGTCTGCCGTGCCCGACGGCGCCCCAGAGAGGCCCCTTCTCATGGGGCAGGGCCCTGACCCGCTCACCGCCCACCCCTCCCCAAGCCGGCTGTCCATCTCCCGGAGGTGCCCCAGCGTCTCCTCCGTCAGAGGGAGGAAGAGGAGGAGGAGGGTCTTTGAGCTGGCAAAGCCCAAGACCAACTGGCAAGTCTTGAAAGACAGGTGAGGCCCGCGGGCGGCGTTGCTGGGGGTGGGGGTGGGGCCCCCAAGGAGAAGAGCGAAGGACCTCCGCTCTTGGGGGTCTGCCCGTGCCGGCCCCGCCTGTCACCCACGCGACGAAAGTCAGGGTTCCCGCGGTGGGACGGGGGTGGCTTCTGGGTGCTGGTGAAGGACAGTGAGGCCTCCGAGCACATGGGGCCACAGAGCAAAGTCAGGGGCTCGGGCCTTTCTCACCGCAGGATGGGGTGCTGCTGTAAGGGCTATGCCTGGGTGACCCCGTGCAAGAGGAACTTGCAGTTCTGTGTTTACTGGTAAGTCCCAGGGCCCCCTCCGTCTCCTGCCGCAGGGGGCACGCCCCAGGGGACCCCTCCGCCTCACCAGGCCCAGGATTGGGAGAGAGGGTCCTCTGAAGGGGTCTCATCACCCCGAGGACCCTTCCCAACTCCCCCCGGGTGCTCTGGACGTCTGTCCGCCCAGCTGGGTGGGCTGCTCCCGTGATAGGGCCCTGGGCCTGCTCTTAGCCGTGCCTTTTTTTTTTTCCAGCTCCCCCTTCTCTGAACCTCAACCCAGCTCAAAATCATCCACATCTCCCCACATGCCTGTCTGACCTCCCTCTCTCCACGTTCTCTCGACATGTCTCTCCTTCCTCCTCCCTCCAGCGACCCTGCCCTGCCTCGCTGTCTCCCTCCTGTTTTCGTCTGTGTTTGGAAGGTGCCCTGAGTTCTGTTCCGGAGCAGGGCGCGGGAAGCCTGTGCCCCGGCCCCCTTGACCCTGAGCCCTGGCTCGCTGTGTTCCAGGCCTTCCGTGTACTGGACGGACAGGTTCCTCCAAGACACCACGCTCACCATCACAATGCCAGGTGGGCGCGGCCCGCGAGCCCCACTTCCCCACCAGGGGTCACCCAGCTCAGGGGTGGGCCGGAGGTGGGCCTTGTCCCCGCTCGGGTGCTGGCTCGCTCCCATTCCACTCCCATCCGTGTCCCTCATCCAACCGAGGAGATCCAGCTGGGGTCTCCCCTAGGCCTAACCTCGCCCAGGATTCCCTATTGCTGCGCCCCCAACCCCCATCTCCCAGGTATCTCGTCTCTGGCCTCTGTCTCCTGAGGAGAAGCTTGTCCTGGGACGAGGGTTGTGGGGCACACTCTCCAAGAGAAATCCCAATTTGCACGGCAGCCAAAACGGGGGTTAACCTTAAATTTATTAAATGACTCTTTGCCTTCCCTTCTGCAATGGCTTCTACACTTTTCGAGAGCAGTGGATCCCTTCCAATAAAGCATTTCGAGAAATCTCGTACTGGAGAGAAGTAATAGGGCAGGTTCTCTCTTGGGGGTTTTAAAATCTTCCTCAGAGTGGGCACTAAGGCCCTGTAAACCCCAGGCATGTACTAACTGCAGACCAAAATCCACTTTCCCAACGAGTGGGTTGTGGGAGCCACACGGAGCTCTGCTGAGGAGCTGATGGGCCCGAGATCCCACCCTGTGTGCCCTGAGTAAGGGACTTCAGGCCCCTGAGACCACTGTCCCCAGAATGGGGGTAGCGGAAGCCACTCCTCTGTGAGGTAGCTGGGGCTCAATGCTCTAGGCCCTCCGTGCCTCACCTTGGGGCTCTCACTCTAGCTAGTGGAACCCTAAATTAAGCCAGAGGGAAACCCCTTGGGGTGTGCAGGTTTTTCAGTGGGGGCTGTTTCCTATTTTGCGTAGAGGTGTCCCGCCGAGTGGAGGAACTGGCTCGACCTAAGAGGTTCTACTCGGAGTATTACAACAACAACAGGTAACGGAAGGGGCGCCGGGCAGGCGCCCTGAAGGCCCAGTTGGCAGAGAGCCTCTCCCTGCCCGCCCGCAATGGAGTATGGCTTGGCCAGGGTCTGGGGCCTGGGGCTGGATGACCCGACCTCACGCTGGGCTGCACTGCTCCCCAGTGGGTGCCCGCGGGCTACGGCGCCCCACCTGTGGGGTGGGCTGAGGTGGAGGTCATGCTCGAAGGGAACTTAGCACGGTGCCCGGCCCAGAAGTGCTCAGCAATGTGACTGACCCCCATGCTGGATTTTGTTGGCCCTAAAAAGCTAGCGATCCCAAGACCTTATTTTATGTACGACTTTTAACACAATACCTTCTTATCACTTTGGACTTTCCTGCTTGCTAAAAGCGATCTTTAGGGTTACTTAGACACAGATTTTAATTACCTACTTTTATGCACACAAAAGGGAAAATAATAACTGAGACACATTAGCTAAACTGTGTGTGAATGTTTTGAATCCCTTTTTGACTCAGAGATGTTGACAGGTTTCCTCACACTGTTTTTATTGCCTGTCTTTGGGACGGTAACTTTTCTTTCTTTTTTTTTTTTTTTTGAGGTAACTTTTCATTTTATCGCTGAATCATCGCGTAATCTGAAGATAACTTAAACTGGGATTAGACTTGACGTCCGTAGATCCAAGAGTGTGTATAACTCAGCGGAGGCCATTTTAGTGCCAACAACCCACCCCAGAGTGCGCGGGCGAGGGCAGCCGTGGGACCTCTGAAGTTCGGCTGACAGCATTCATAAGCCGCATTCCAACCTCAGCGATGCGAAAATAGGAACCGTCTGCCTCAGATCAAGCAAACATGGCTTTCTTTCCTGGGCAGAGGCAGACCTGACGTCTGATTTCGGGAGATGTGGGCACGCACTCTCTGATCCCTTATTTCCCATCCTAACCCCAGCCCCAACAGGAGTGTGGATGAGAGGCCCTGGGAGCCACTGTCACCACAGAGGGGGACACGGAAGCTCCAGGCAGGAGGATGGCCATTGCACCCTGAGCTGGGACGACCTTGGGAGAGGGTAGCTCTGTCCTTGAGGGGCTCTCTTTTAGGGATTTTTTCCTGAACCCCTTCCTGGAGGTGTTTTCAAAACCTTCTGCCGTCCCAGGCTGTCCCTTATCTCTGGACTCAGAGATAGGCTGGGAGGGCATGACACAGGGGAAGACAGCCACACCCCCGCTGAGCTGCTGTGTTAACTGTGGATGTCCCCTAGGGTCACCCCCATCTGGCCCATCCCTCGGTCTTCCTTGGAATACCAAGCTTCCAGTCGCCTGACGGAACTGGCTGCCCCGAGGGTCCGGAACAACATTTGGAGCATAAACATGTCTGAGGTGGGTGACACCGCTGCTATCTGGGGGGCTGCGTCTCGGGGGCACAGACTCCGGGGCGGGGCCGGGGCACATCCCCACTCGGCTGGCTGGCGAGCAGGAGTCGTCACCGGGGTCTGGCTGCTCGGGATGGAGCCGGGTTTTCCTCTCCGCTCGGCCTTGAGGCCGCTCAGGGAGCCCCCCTGCCCCGCCAGTTCAGCTCCCCGCCCAGGCCCGAGGCAACCTGTCCGTCCCCCTTCCCCACAATTCCCTTCTCCTGAGCTCAGCTCACCCTCCTATCGCTCAGCAGTCATGCCTCCAGTCATGCCTCTGGGGCGCTGCGGGGTCACAGGGAGGGGTGCGCTCACTCCTGAAGGACGCTGGAGTTGTTTCCAGTTGTTTTGGCTCTCACCTAGGAGGGCTGCCGTGAAGCTGGGGTCTCACTGAGGCTCTAACCTGCACTATGTTGGTGGGGTTTTTCACATGGCTGTTTTCCAGAACCCCCACTTTAGACGTCACACTGTTTCTTTTCGGGATGAAAAGAAAAGGATGCTTTTCTTTTCTTTTCTTCTTCTTCTTTTTTAAAAAGATTTTATTTATTTTTTCAACAGAAAGAGTGAGAGAGAGATCACAAGCAGGTGGGGGGGGGCGGGGAGCAGGCTCCCCGCTGAGCAGAGAGCCCGATCCCAGGACCCTGAGATTGTGACCTGAGCTGAAGGCAGAGGCTTTAACCCACTGAGCCCCCCAGGTGCCCCCAGGGTGCATTTCTAACTGATTTCCGTAATAACAATGCTTACTCTAAAAACGTAAGCGATAACACCTTAATGTCCAAATACCCAGTCTGTGCTCACTTTTCCCAGTTGTCCCCCCAAAAGCCTTTTATGGCCAGTTTGGTTGAACCGGGATCCAAAGGAGGGCACTGTCCTCGACCTGTCCCACCTCTTACCTGGAGAGGCACCTGCCGTTTTCTGGGCTGCCGCCCTTGCCTTGGCCAATTCAAGCCTGCCCTGATGCCTCCTCCCTGCTGTGCACGAAACCCTTTCAGGGTTCCCAGTCCTGGGAAGGTCCAGATGCCCAAGGCGAGAACCGAAGGCTCCTCCTGACCCCTCCTCCTTCACCTACCTGCTTTGCTAGGCTACACGCGGGACCTTTGATGAGCCTCCAGGCCTTTACCCACGCAGGGCCCGCCACCTGGAACCCCTCTCTATCTAGCCCCTCTGTGCTCAAGAACCCTCCTCTCCTTGCCCTACCCTCCCGTTCCCAGCTAGGCTGGTGGGTGCCCCACCTCCAGCCTCCAACACCCCTGCACGCTCCTTTGCCCCTTCCCGGCCCCTGGCACAGTCTCTGGACCGACCGTCGATTCTCCCACCAGACTGGGAGCAACCCGAAGGTGGGGACCACATTTTTCTTGCTTTTTGTAGCAATATTCCTGCGTTTGTCTTACCCTGTGCAAGGCACAGAGTGGCCATCGGTAGTAGCCCAAGGGGCAGACAGTGGCATGTTTACCTGCCCGCCCAGCCCTCCAGGCGGGACTGAATCAGGCTCCACCACGAGCTGGGCAGTGGTGGGGAGAGAAAGGAGGAGGAGAGAGGAAGGGAGGAGAAGGAAGGAGGAAATGCAGCGCTCAGTGGAACGGGACATTATAAATACCAAGATGTCTTTGATAAGAGTAGCACCTGTGATTTTTAGGGAAGACAATTTTAAGAGGAGAAAGACTCAAATTTCAGACTGACCCCTGGAGGTCGTTTCAGCCAAGTCCTGCTTCCAAGAAGGCTCAGGGCTAAACCGCCCTGTGGAGAGCGTTCCTACCACCCACAACATCACAAATACGCTGGCACCGATCACGGCACTGGGCCTCCTCCAGCTTCTCCGCAGGGTTACTCAGACCTGCTGCTCCTCTTTAAGGAATAAAGCGTTTCAGCAGTTAGCCTGGCTCCCTCCTTTCATCTCCGGAAGCATCAGGAGTGGGTAGCTCACTCTCCCCTCGTCAGTCCCAGACGCTGAGAACGTGGCTCTGCCCAGTCCGGTTCGTCTGCAGGCGGCCTGTTGGCACCTGCAGGGACAGGCGGGTCAGGGGAAGAAGGTGGACAGGACATAGGGGGCAGCCGGGGAAGAGCGGGTCCCGGGCACTCTTTGGGGGTGGGGAAATGGTGGTTAGCGGGCGGCTAAGAGAGCTCCGTCTTGGTGCTGCCTTTGACACAAGAAGACAATTTGGCTGGTGCCTGGACTCTCTGGAAGACGCTAACAGGTCATCCACGGAGCGAGTGGGTCGTGTTTCTCAGTGAAACTTGTCGGGGCTCCACTCCCATCCTGAGCAGCTTGGCCTCGTTGCCGTCATTTTAAATTTTATTAGTATCTAGACCCACCCACTCTCATTATAGCATTTCGTGCCTTTACTACACATATGCGGTGTGCTAACTCTCTTGTTTTCTCCTCATATTTGTGTTCTTGAGCACTGTATGTGACACCTAGAGAAACTATTTTCCCAACTGGATGGTGTCCTACCAGCCGAATATGCTGGAATAGGGCCTCCCCAGTCCCCGCCCGACGGACAGCCTGGTTGGGTCCAAGCCTCTGCCATGACAGTCAAGCTACAGGGACTGTCACTGCCTTCATTTCCTTCTGCTTCAGGGGGGGGGGGGCTTCTCTCTGTGGTGGTCTTCAAGTGTCCACACGTCCAGCTTGAGGACAATGACTTCCGAAGTGTTGGTACTAATTTACCCTCCTACCTGCTATGCAGGAGGATCATCTCTCCTCCCATGTTCTTGCCAGGGCTTGATAATTTTTTCCAGACTTTTTCGATTTTGCCAGATTTGTTGGCATGGAGTGATGTTTTGTCGTTTTAATTTATATTTCCCTGGTCAATGGAGGATTATCGATCCTTTAGGTTTACTCTCCTATGGTTTTTGGCTTATAGATTTAGAAGAACTCTTTATGTATGATAGCTATTAATCCTTTGCTGAACTCATTGCAAACTGCTTCCCAGTGAGTCCTGTGTCTCTTACTATTGCCGATGGGGTCTTTCTGATCCAGGGGCTTGTGAGGAATCACGGACTGTTGTCCTCTTTCCTTGTCATTGTTTCCAGGTGTCCCAGGTCTCCAGGGCAGCCCAGATGGCCATCCCCAGCCCAAGGATCCTACAGCTGGCAGAACCCAGGTCCCCGGCCACCCTGTTGGAAGAGTGGGACCCCATGCCCAAACCCAAGCCGCACGTGTCAGACTATAATCGCCTCCTTCACTTGGCCAGTAAGTAGTTCCACCAGGCTGCGGCTGCTCGGCAGGCTCCTGTGTCCTTCCCCACTAGCCACGGGCTGTGGGATGGGGTGCACTCAGAAGACCTGGGCTCCAGGTCTGTTTCTTCCCGATGCAAGCTTCTCTCTTCCTTTGTCTCCTCCCGAAATTGCACACCAGTTGTCCAGACACGTGTGTGCTGTTGACAGCATGGCCCACCCGGGCCCTGCAGGGAACTGGCAGAGGGGGCTATTCCCGTGATCAGAACTGCGAGGGAGTGGGGCCCAAGTGCGTCCCCCCGGGCAGGGCACGTCAGTGCGGGAGATCGAGGCGGGGAGCGGGCCAGGCTGAAACCCCGGAGCTGAGCTGAGAGGTCCTGAGAGGACCTGAGAGGACCTGAGAGGGATCTGAGAGGACCTGAGAGGACCTGAGAGGGACCTGAGAGGGAACTGAGAGGACCTGAGAGGACCTGAGGGGGACCTGAGAGGGACCTGAGAGGATCTGAGGGGGACCTGAGAGGGACCTGAGAGGATCCGAGGGGTACCTGAGAGGGAACTGAGAGGGAACTGAGAGCGACCTGAGAGGACCTGAGAGGATCTGAGAGGACCAGAGAGAAACCTGAGAGGGACCTGAGAGGGACCTGAAAGGACCAGAGGGGGACCTGAGAGGACCTGAGAGGAGCCGAGAGGGTCCTGAGGGACCTGAGAGGGACCCGAGAGGACCCAAAAGGTCCTGAGAGAGACCCGAGAGGACCTGAGAGGGTCCTGAGAGGACCCGAGAGGACCCAAAAGGTCCTGAGAGAGACCCGAGAGGACCTGAGAGGGACCTGAGAGGACCCGAGAGGACCCGAGAGGACCGGAAAGGGTCCTGAGAGGAACTGAGAGGACCTGAGAGGGACCGGAGAGGACGTGAGAGGACCTGAGGGGGACCTGAGAGGGTCCCGAGAGGATCCGAGAGGACCTGAGAGGGATCTGAGAGGACCCGAGAGGCCCCGAGAGGACTTGAGAGAACCTGAGAGGGACCCGAGAGGACCCGAAAGGTCCTGAGAGAGACCCGAGAGGCACCCGAGAAGGACCCGAGAGAGACCCGAGAGGGACCCGAGAGGGAATTGAGAGGGACCTGAGAGGACCTGAGAGGATCTGAGGGGGACCTGAGAGGGACCTGAGAGGCCCCGAGAGGAATTGAGAGGACCTGAGAGGGTCCTGAGAGGGACACGAGAGGACCTGAGAGGACCCGAGAGGGACCTGAGAGGGACCTGAGAGGGACCTGAGAGGGTCCTGAGAGCGACCTGAGAGGGACCTGAGAGGAACCTGAGAGGACCCGAGAGGACCTGAGAGGATCTGAGGGGGACCTGAGAGGGTCCTGAGAGGGTCCTGAGTGGAACCTGAGAGGACCCGAGAGGACCTGAGAGGATCTGGAAGGGTCCTGAGAGGAGCTGAGAGGACCTGAGGGGGACCTGAGAGGGACCTGAGAGGGTCCTGAGAGGACCTGAGAGGGACCTGGGAGGGTCCTGAGAGGGACCTGAGAGGACCCGAGAGGGACCTGAGAGGGACCTGAGAGGACCTGAGAGGGACCTGAAAGGCCCCAAGAGGACCTGAGAGGAACCTGAGAGGAACCTGAGAGGATCTGAGGGGGACATGAGAGGGACCTGAGAGGGACCTGAGAGGCCCCGAGAGGGACCCGAGAGGACCTGAGAGGACCTGAGAGGAACCTGAGAGGAGCCAAGAGGGACTTGAGAGGATCTGAGAGGGACCCAAGAGGGACCTGAGAGGAATCTGAGAGGATCTGAGGGGGACCTGAGAGGGACCTGAGAGGGACCTGAGAGGACCCGAGAGGACCCAGGAGGGACCTGAGAGGGACCCGAGAGGACCCCAGAGAACCCGAGAGAGATCCGAGAGGGCCCCGAGAGGACCTGAGAGGACTTGAGAGGGACCTGAGAGGACCTGAGAGGGAACTGAGAGAGGGACCTCAGAGGACCTGAGAGGATGTGAGGGGGACCTGAGAGGGACCTGAGAGGACCCGAGAGGGACCTGAGAGGGACCTGAGAGGACCTGAGAGGAACCTGAGAGGGACCTGAGAGCGACCTGAGAGGGACCTGAGAGGGACCTGAGAGGGACCTGAGAGGACCCCAGAGGACCCTAGAGAGATCTGAGAGGGACCCGAGAGGTACCTGAGAGGACCCGAGAGGGACCTGAGAGGATCTGAAAGGAACCAAGAGGACCTGAGGGTGACCTGAGAGGGTCCTGCGAGGCCCTGAGAGGACTTGAGAGGATCTGGGAGGGTCCTGAGAGTAGCTGAGAGGACCTGAGGGGGACCTGAGAGGCCCCGAGGGGACTTGAGAGGACCTGAGAGGGTCCTGAGAGGGACCCCAGAGCACCCGAGAAAGACCCGAGAGGGACCCAAGAGGGACCCAAGAGGACCCGAGAGAGACCTGAGAGGGACCCGAGAGGGACCTGAGAGGACCTGAGAGGAACCTGAGAGGACCTGAGAGCAATCTGAGAGGGACCTGAGAGGGACCTGAGAGGGTCCTGAGAGGGTCCTGAGAGGGTCCTGAGAGGGACCTGAGAGGGTCCTGAGAGGGACCTGAGAGGCCCTGAGAGGACTTGAGAGCATCTTGGAGGGTCCTGAGAGGGAACCAAGAGAGACCTGAGAGGGACCTGGGAGGGCAGCTTGAACATGGCAAGACCTGCTTCTCCCCTTCATTTTTTAAAAAATTTAATTTAATTTAATTTAATTTAATTTAATTTTTTCAGTGTTCCAAGATTCATTGTTCATGCACCACACCCAGTGCTCCGTGCAATACATGCCCTCCTTAATACCCACCACCAGGCTGACCCAACCCCTCCCCCCGCCTCCAAAACCCTGTTTATTCCTCAGAATCCGCAGTCTCTCACGTTTCGTCTCCCCCTCCAATTTCTCCCAATTCACCCTTCCTTTCCTTCTCCCAATGTCCTCCATGTTTTTCCTGATGCTCCACACGTGAGACCATATGATAATTGACTCTCTGCTTGACTTATTTCACTCCGCATAATCTCTTCCAGTCCCGTCCATGTTGATACAAAAGTTGGGTATTCATCCTTTCCAATGGAGGCATAATATTCCATTGTATGTATGGACCATATCTTCTTTATCCATTCGTCTGTTGAAGGGCATCTTGGCTCTTCCCACAGTTTGGTGATTGAGGCCACTGCTGCTATGAACATTGGGGTACACGTGGCCCTTCTTTTCAGTGCATCTGAATCTTTGTCTACCCTTCCTTTCAAACAAATGAGACCGTGAGGAAAGTAAGGCACAAACTGTAGAGAAGTGGATGATGGGGAATGGCCTGGGAAGGATGGTCTGACCCAGGGACAATACAGTTGGGTGCGGTCCCTTCTGGGCAGGCACACACCGTGTGCACGTGGATCTGCCAAGTCCTGGACTGTGTGTGTGTGCGCGTGTCCACGCACACCCTTCCCAGCATCCCCGCACGCCCTCTGCGTCCGCCCGTCTGTCCGTCCGTCCGTCCATCTGTCCGAGGGACCGCTGTGGGCTGTGCCCTCGGAGCTCACCTGCCGCTGCCCCGCATCCCTCCCCCTGCCGCCCCCTGGGGCCCATCATCTGTCCCCGGACCAGAGCTAGGACGTCTGCCCTGACCCCAGCACCACCGTCACCTGTCCCATGTGGCCGTCAGAGTGGTCCTGCTGGACACAGCCCAGATTCCGCCCTCCTCTGCTCGTGACCCTCCCAGGGCTCCCGGCTCTCTCACGCGGCCCGTCCGCGGGACTTTGTGGTCTGTCCCCCCCCACCCCCCAGCCGCCTTGACCTTCTTCCCGTCTGCTCCCTCCCCACTGGCCCTTCCCATGGCCTGGAACGCACTCCCCAGATACCGGCTCCGTCCTCTGCCCCCTTGGTGAGGCCCCTCAGTGCCCTATGTCACTCTATGGCCTGTGCCCACCTCTGGGCACCCGCGAGCCCCGTCACTGTTCTTGCTCCTTCCCCACAGCACCTGTCCCCTGCTGACGATGATGCGTTTCTGGTCTGTTCATCGTTGTGTGTTACGTGCCAGGCCCCAAGTGTTGGAGGCCCTTCATCACCAGACAGCCTGACTGGCCGTGTGGCTCACTCTGTTCTATCGTTTTCCAGGTTTCCTATTTCCCTTTTCTTTTTTGGTTATTGATTTAGAACAGCTCTTTATATCAGATGATCACTAACCCTTTGTTGAGCACGTGGCAAAATAACCTCCTCCTGGTCTGTCTCTCTTTTTTTACCTGTGCTTATGGGATCTTTGATTTGTTTGCTTATCTGTTCCCTTAATCTTTTTTTTTAAAGATTTTATTTATTTATTTGACAGAGAGAGAGATCACAAGCAGGCAGAGAGGCAGGCAGAGAGAGGGGGGAAGCAGGCTCCCTGCTGAGCAGAGAGCCTGAGGCAGGGCTCGATCCCAGAACCCTGAGATCACGACCTGAGCCGCAGGCAGAGGCTTTAACCCACGGAGCCAGCCAGGCACCCCTGTTCCCTTAATCTTCCTTAAATGAAGCGTTAGGTGGAGGGGAGCATGGAGTACACGTGTGCGGCTCTCTCCCTCTCTCGCACACGCGTGAGACGCAAACACACATGCCGTTGTGTGCGCGTGCCTCCCTGCCCCGGCTGTGCATGTAACCAGACACGCGGGATCGTAGTCGTTAGGGCGCTGGGAGGTGCTCTTGGGCACGTAGCAGACTCGTGCCCACCATGGCCATGACTGGCGCTTTCTCTTGGGAGGCAGACGGGCCGTGGGGGCCGTGCAGGCGTGGGAGGGTCCACTGCGCTCGCCGCTAGGCATTTGTCCACAGCGTGCCGGGTGGCGGGGGACTGTCACCACCTCACCGCTGTTACGTTGTCATCGGCACAGTGATTTTTTAATTAGTTAATCTAGTTGAGAAAGAGAGAGAATCCCAGACAGACTCTGCTGAGTGTGGAGCCAGCACGGGGGCTTGGCCTCAAGGACCCTGAGATCACGGCCCAAGCCTAAACCAAGAGTCAGATGCTCAATGGGCCGTGCCCTCAGGCACGCTGTCGTGGGCAGAGTTTTAAAGCCCGGATGTCACGATGGGGGGGGGCGGTGCTCCTGAATTCCCAGAGGAATTCAGAGAAGCTGGGGTCTGGGCATGGTCCTCCCGGCCCAAGGGGCCGCCTTCCCGCTTGGCCCCTTCCCTTTGGGCACGTCACTTCACGCCCTGCGTGACCGGTGCCTGCCTGGTGGGAGGGACCCTGTCCCCCTTTCCCCAAGGTATCTCCACTGAGGGCTTACCTGCTGAGAAGGGGATTGGCCCTTTCCCATTTGCACAGAGGCTCTGAACAAAGGGGGCTTGGAAAGAAGACTACGGGCTCCCTCCATCCCCAGGGTCCCGAAGCTCCCAGAGCCTGAAGGCTAAGGCAGTGACTAAGCCTCTTCTAGTCCCCAGGCAGCCCAGTGCTGCAGGAGGGGTGGGGAACAGGGGGGGAGGGCCGACCAGCATGAGAGGCCTGGGGGTGCCAGCAGGTGAGAAGAGGGAGCCTGGCTGAGCCTCAGGCCTCTGCTCCTGAGAACGGTCAGTCCCCAACAGCAGCCACTGGCCCCATGTGGCTATTTCAGACATTAAAACCCATCAATCGGTTGATCTAAATGAGTTAATCAATTTCATTACAATTCAATCAAATAAGACTCCAGCCGTTACCAGGCGCTCTGGTCCCACTTGGCTGGCGGGAACCGTGCCTCCCAGTGCAAAAAGCTAGGGCCTCAGCCACGAAGTCGGTGCCAAGTCCCAAAGCCCCGCGCCTGGGCAGCCCGCCGGCCTTGGGAGCTTTGACCTCCACAGGCCTGAGCGGCCGCACGCCTAACACCCCACTGCCTGACATGGTCCCTCTCTCCTGCTCTCTCCAGCGCCCAAGGTCCAGTCGAACCAGTGTGTTCCAGACCGAGATCCGCGCTGGGAGGTGCTGGACGTCACCAAAAAGGCGGTGGCCAGTCCCCGGATCGTCTCCCTGGCCAAGCCCAAAGTGCGCAAGGACCTCAACGAGGGCTATGACCCCTACTACATTTCCCCCGCGTCCCTGGTGGCTCAGGCGACCCCTCGCCTGTATGAGCTCGCCACCCCCAAGAACATCACCAAAAAAGTGTGAGCGACCCGGGCCTGCCCCCTGAGTCCCCACTCCCAGTAAACACCCAAGTGCATGGTAACCCTGTGTGTGTGCTCGGCTCTGAGTGTTTTGGCCTGAAGGCGGGAGGGCGGGCTGGACGGCCTGACGGAGGAAGAGGAGGAAAATAATAGCGTTTATGTTTGCATCCAACCTGCGATGTGTATGGCCTGTTATTTTCCAAACCACGGTCTCCTGCCCTCTCCCACTTCTCAGACGCCTGACCTCTGCCTCCCTCGACTCCAGAACTTTCCTTCTGACTCTCCTGTGCCCACACTTGTTTCTCCAACGATATACTGGGTGTCTCCACGCCCCTCTAACTCAGTGACCTCCGTAATAAAACCAGCTGATGCCTATTGCATGACTTCTTGATCTTTACAGTGACCCAGTGAGGGGGGCTGCAATTGCACCCACTTTCCAGAGAGGGACACTGAGGCTCAAAGAGGTTGGGAAAGACAACCTCATCCGAGTTTCTCAGGACTGCTGCTGAAGATGACCTCTCACACTGATTCTCTGACTGTTCCAGGCTCAGAAGTCCTAAAACCCTGGCTCGGGCAGCACTGGTCCCCCCGGGGCCCCAGGGAGACCGGCTCCTGCCCTTTCCTGGTCCGCAGCCCCCCTCCATCCTCCCTGCCAGCAGCGCGGGGTCTGGGACCCTGGCCCTCTGCCTCCCTCTCATGAGGACCTGGTGAGGACGCCGGGCTCCCCGGGAGCCCAGGGTCCCCCCCACCTTGGGGCCGTGACAGGGTCCCCTCTGCCGCGGGAGGGGACACGTCCCAGCTCCCAGGACAATGACGTGGGCGTCTTTGAAAGCTCTTATTCAGCTGATCACAGAATCCCTCCACAAGGGATTGCTCCCAGGCCCGCCAATAGCCGTGAGTCTGAGAACCCAAGAGTATCACCCGGCTCTAAGTTATTCAAAGACATCAATTCATCCAATAACTTAAGACTATTTATTGACTACTATAGGTGCAGAACTAAACAGGTGTTCAGAAGTGAAAAGTTAAAAAAAAAAAAACCCACATCCTCTTGATTCGATGATACAAATCAACAACGAATTGACATTCCAGGATGCTGGGCTCCTAGCTCAGAGCCTGTGTGGATCGCTGCAGAAGTGTTTCTTAAAAAAAAAAAAGGGGGGTGTATTTTATTTTTAAGTGATCTCTCCACCCAGTGTGGGGCTTGAACTTGCAACCCCGAGGTCCAGAGTCCCAGCCCGGCGCCCCCAGGGGAAGTGTTTCTTGACGAGGGGAGGGATATGGTCAGCAAGTACTTTACTGAAGAAGTGGATGGGGACGTTTGTAAGGAGACACGGGAGGACCCCAAAAACCAGGACCCAGACCCCTGTTGATGCTGTGAGGTCCCCTTCCGGATCCAGCGATTGGAGTATGTGGTTCAGCTGCTAACGCCCCAAAGAGCTCCTGAAATCTGTGACCGTGTAATTTCATGCGCCAAAGGGACTTTGTGAACGAGATGAAAGGCTTTGCGATGGGGGGATTATCCTGGAAAACCTGGGTGGCTGTCCTTACCAGAGAGGGAAAGTTGACTCCAGGGAAAGAGGGTCCAAGGACACCAAGCAAGATGTCACTCTTTGGCTTTGGCGGAGGGATACCGCTCAGGAAGGAAACGCGGTCCCTGCTTCGGGCCCTTGCAGGCACCTTGATTCCTGCCCAGGGAATACCCAGTGTGTGTGGTTTTTATCAACCCTTCGTGGCAATTTGTTACAGCAGCAAGAGGAGGCTAGTACCCCGAGCCGTCCCAAAGACCGACACGAGGTGGAGTAGGAAGCCGTCTGGCCGCCCCGGTCGGTGCGGTTGTCGACCTTAGGAACCTTCAAAACTAGACAAAACGGAAACTCTCTGTGTGTTCGTTTGTTTTTTAAGATTTCTTTTTAGGTCGTCTCCCCCTCAGAGTGGGGCTGGAACTCACAACCCCAGGATCGAGAGCCACACGTTCTCTGGACAGAGCCGGCCGCGTGCCCCAAGAGGGTTAAACCAGTTGAATGTCCCAGACGACGACGCGACGACACGCAGGATCGCATGTCAAAGACCTCCTCGTTTTGTGCTCTTCGTCAGGCTGAGAGCACCGAAGCTTCCCGCTAAGATAGCGTCACAAAATAAAATTAAATAGCTTACGTTTACACTCTTTTCTGAGATTTCAGGCGGTGGCGCAGAGCCGCCCGTCGGGCCATCGCAGCCGTGGTTAGTGGTCAGCTTTATGGGACGGACGGCAAGACTTCCACTTTGTCAGCTCTGCTTTCCTGAGCTCGGACGCGGGCGCACAGCTCGCAGTCGGGGAGAAGAGGGTCTCATCTGCCCCCAGGTTCCGCGGTGCAGCTCTGCTGTCCCCACTCCTCCACTCTCTGTCGCCACAGTTTGGGATTTTCTAAACACCGACGGGTGAGCCAGGAGGCCGTCAGCTGTGTGGCCCGCTCTCTCTGTCTTCCTTCCACTTGTCCCTGCCCTGCGGGCCCTGGGGTTGGGACCCGCCCGCCCGGCCCAGACTCGCTCTCAGTTTGGCCTGTTTCCATCTCCAGATGAACATTTGGGCTTAGCTCTTCCTCATTTTAACGCGGCACCTGAAAACGCACCTGCCTTGTCTTGTTTGTTCTTTAAATCGGTCAACCTACGACCCGCCTGGTGTCAGAGCTTATGCCCTCAGGAAGCAGAGTTTAAGGGTGAGATTAGGGACGAGAGGGATCCTCGGGCCCGCGCCTGCCAGGCAGTGAAGGAAGAAGGGCTGGGCGCAGGGACAGCAGGCCTCGGTGGTGACCCTCTGGGGGCCCCTGGAGCCTTGGCGTTGTCTCCCGTTGGCCGCAGGGGCTGGTTCACGAACCTGGGCGCGGGCAGTCTCTGGGTAGGAGGGGACCTCCCTCCGGCTGAAGGCAGGGCCTGGGGGACACTCAGCTCAGAGCCATCAGCCACCATCCCCCAGCAGCTGGGAGAAGTGCCGCTTCCGTATCCTGGGGTGGGGGGCTTGGGTGGTGCAACCCCCACAGTCCACCCGGAACCGCTCAGCCCGTGGGTGTGTTCTGGAAACAGCTCACCCAGGATTGGGTTTGGCCTCGTCTTCTGAGGGAAACCTTACCAGAAGAAGATCAATGGCGTGAGCTGTGACCTCCACAGGCACCTCGAGCTGTGGCCAAGCTTGTCGCCCCCGTCCCCAGCACACGCCCCCCACGGCCCCCTCACTGGTGTGGGAGGCTGCACTGGTTGGGTGGCCTGGACCCCAGCCCTCAGGGGCCCCGTCAGACCCCGGGCACTGCACACTCCCTATCAGACTTGGCTGGGTGAGGCCCAGGAGAGGCTGCATCGGCCCCGGAGAGGCTGCATCGGCCAAGGCGCCCTCACCCCTCGGGCCTGCAGGCCTCTGCCCGGGGCGCCCTCCCGACCTCTTTCTTCCCTCCTTCAGGACTCGGCTGAGGGCACTGCTTATTATGTTCTTAGCTTTATTTCTTTTACTTTTATTTTGAAAACCATTCAGGTTGGGACGCCTGAGTGGCGCAGTGGGTTAAGTGGCTGCCTTCAGCTCAGGTCATGATCCCAGGGTCCTGGGATCGAGTCCCGCATTGGGCTCCTTGCTCGGTGGGGAGTCTGCTTCTCCCTCTGCCTCTGCCTGCCTCTCTGCCTGTTTGTGCTCTCTCTCTGTCAAATAAATATCTTAAAAAAAAAAAGAAAAGCAAACCATTCAGGTTTACAGGAGAAAGAACCCTCCACATACCCTTTCCTGGACTCAGACTGTTCAGTCTTTGTTACAAGGTTGCTTGTCCCATTCCTGTGGGTTTTACCCTCATGACCTCTCGAAGGTCTAGATTTCAATATATGAATTCTGGGGGGACACATTCAGTCTATATTAACCCCTAAACATATCTGTAAATTTTTTTACAGAACCACAGACCAGTTATCAATTTCAGTAAACCTGACATTGATGTAATACATTTATCAATTCCACATATGAATTCCAGTTTTTTTAATTTAATTTTTTAAAGATTTTATTTCTTTATTTGACAGAGAGAGAGTGAGCAAACAAGCAGGAGGAGAGGCAGGCAGAGGAAGAGGGGGAAGCAGGCTCCCCGCCGAGCAGAGAACCCGATGCGGGGCTTGATCCCAGGACCCTGAGATCGTGACCTGAGCCGAAGGCAGAGGCTCTAACCCACGGAGCCCCCCAGGCGCCCCTGAATTCCAGTTTGGTCAGTTGACTCCATGATGCTCCTTACAGCCGTTCTCTCTGTACTGCTAGATACGGTAGTCTTGTCTGAAAGACTGGTTTTTAACAGCATTAACGTTTCTGAAGAACACAGTCCTTCTTTGTTCCTGATTTGGAGTTTCTCTGCAGTTTTCTCAGTATAGATACAGGCTAGGCATCCCCGACCAGATGATGTGATGGCCTTCTCGGGGCATCTCGTTGGGGGACATGGTGCCCATCTGCCCCTCGCTACGACGTTCACCTTTTATCACAGGGGCAATGTTGCCTCATTTCTGCACTGTAACAATCAGTCTGCAGAGAGAGCTTTTCAGACCTCACAAAGGTCCTTCTCTTCATCAGGGCCCCTCCCCTCTCGCTTCACATCTCTCTGATGATTCTCGTCAAAGCCCTCTCCAAGAAGTCTTCTCTGGTTATCCCAGGCTGAACCACAACCTCTTCCTGGGTTTCCGCCATGTGTTCCAACACAGACACCCGCCTCATTGTATCTATCGGTCACCTCCGTGCCCCGCTGGGGCCCTGCAACCCAGCACCCAGGGGAGGGCTGAAGGAGACAGGTGCTTCTTGTCTCCTTCATGGACTGAAGGAGTCCATGATGGACTGAAGAAGGGAATGGAGACCAACTGCTGCAGGGATCAGCGAGGGCTCTTGGTTCCAATGGCCTGAACCTCCAATGGAAGGAGTAGGGAGCCTACTGATGCATGCAACTGCGAAGGGCTGGGCAGAGCTTTCAAGAGTGGTTCTCCCACCTGAGCAGTGGATTCTCAGAGGGCTGGGATAATGCTTTTGTACCCAGCATCCAGCCTGATGCGTCTCAATGTCTCGGTATTCCGTTGGCTGACAGCTAGGAAAGGGACCAGACTCTTAAGTTCCCCACCGCCCCAGTCGCGGTGGGAACCACCCCCACTCATTTGTGCCAGCCAGGAACTTGGCACCTGTCCACCCTCACTGCATCAGGAGTCTACCTTCCCAAGTTGTCCACTCTGTCCCTACCCCTCCACCCTAGTCACCAGCTGATCTCTCTGCTGGCTGATGGCCTCCCCCGTGGCCTCCCTGCGTCCTCTTTTGCCTTCTTTGACAACCCTCTTGGGACACCTTCTGCCCTGATGCTCACAGGCTTTGTCAGTCTGAAATCTGAAATGTGGCGAGTGTTTAAATGAAATTTAGAACGTTAGGGCTGTCACGTCCAAAGTCTCCCCCAGTGCCTAGCACAGGCTCGGAACTTGCACACGGCCCACCGACTTTAACGGATACACTCAACACAAGGGACTTCCGAGCCAAACGGCTCCGAGGCCCCGAGTTCGGATCCTCCCCTGCTGCGGGACTTGCTCCGAACACCGGGCGGCCACTCCTCAAAGCCCGTCTCCAGGCGCATTTTCGCCAGCCTCACACGAGATGGGTCCTCGCTGGGGCAAAAGTACAGAAAGTTCCAGAAGCACGCTCCCCGCCTTCCATCCCGGCTCCAGCACTAGCGCGCCGGCGGCCCGCTGCCGCGTCCCCAAGTCGGGGCACTGCGCGCACGCGGCCGGGGGTCGGAAGGGGGCAGCGGGACAGGGCTCACCGCGCAGGTGTGGCTGTCCCGGGCCAGCGGCCTCCTGCACCGCCCCCGCCGCCCGCCCGGCTAGCGTCCGCCGGCGCCCCCGCGCAGCCCCGTCCGCGCGCCCGCTCCGCGCGCCCCGCACCGCCAGCTCCGCGCACCTACTACGCGCCCGCCCCGGCCCCCGCCCCGGCCCCGCCCCGGCCCCGCCCCAGCCCCGCCCCGGCCCCGCCCCGGCCCCGCCCGGCGCCCCCGCCTTCCCAGGCGCGGCAGCCAATGAGCGCGCGGCCCCGCATCCGGGGATCCCGGCGCGGCCGCCGCCTCCCGCGCACACACGGCCATGGCGGAGGTGAGTGAGCGGGCCGGGGGAGCCGGCCCCCCGCCCCCGCGCGCCCGCGGCCCGCGCCGCAGGGCCCGGCCGCGTCGCGGCTCCGGACGCGGAGGCCCCCGCCCCGGGGCGTGGAGGCTGGGCCCGAGGCGCCGCGCCCGTCGGGGCCCGAGGGGCGCGGAGCTCCGTCGGCGGCCGCCCCCGGCCACCCCCCCCCCCCCGCCGGCTGCCACATCGCGGGGTGCAGTGCGCATGTGCGGGCGGGGGGCGGGAGTGCGGGGTGGGGAGGGGCGGGGCGGGCCTGCGGGGAGAGGGCGGACGCGGGTTGGGGGCGCGCGCCCCGCCGCCCGACGTGGCTTTCGGGGGCCTAGACCCCCGGCCCGGCTTCCTGGGGCTCCGGCCCTGGACCCCTGGACCCCCGGCCCCGGCGGCGCGCAGCCCTGCCCTCCCCGCGCCTGCCAACTTTGCGGAGTGCGCTTTCTGGGCGCGCGCTGCTGGCGCGCCGCGCCGGCCCGTCGGGGCCCCGGGTGGGACCCCCAGCGCAGCCCGCTCGCGAGCCCCCACGGTGCAGACCCCTAGCGGGACTGGAACCCTGAGCGCACCCGGCCCGGGGCGTCGGGGCTTTCTCGGGGCGGGCCGGCCGGCCTTACTTCTCGGAGCCTCCTCTCTCGGTCCACGGAGCAGGCCTAAGACGCCTCGCCCGAAATCCTTGGGGCCCGATGTGCTTTGGGATGCAGAGGTTTTCTTTTTTGAGGATGTGTGGGCTTTGGGACTGTGACGCTCGGTCAGACTCACCTAGGACCGTCCGGGCAAACACGATCTGCACGTAGCTGCACGTCACGTCAAACCAGGGACGGAAAACTTTCCCTTTGGGGTGGGCTTTTTTTTTTTTCCTGTTTTCTTCTTTTGAGTTTGATTGTTGGATAAGACAGGGCGGACTGCCCTCACCTTTTAGGGCCCTGCCGAGAATTAAATGGGACGGTGCACCTGCCAAGGCTCAGTGAATGTGACTCTTAGGACATGACGTTTCAGTCTGGGCTCGCAGAAGTCAGGGCCCGCAGACTCCGCAAGTGGTCCTGGTGAAACGGGTGGGGCCCCTGAGGCCCGGAGAGGAGAGGGTCCCCACCCAGCCAGGCGTAGCAGATGCACGGGGCATTCGGCACGGTTGTGGGGCTGTGTGGGGTGTTAGGTTTTAGCACCATACGGGCGGGTGTTATGCAGGGTGGGAATGGCTGTTCTCCCCCCCCAAGTGACCTTCTAAGGGGCAGCAGCAGGCCCTGCATGTGCGACAGAGAGGATGTGGGTGTCTGGGTCCTAGTCCAGACCTCGCAGCCAGTTGTGCTGGGTGGCTGGATCCAAGGGGCCCTTAGTTCTCCTTCCTTAGGGGGCATTTAGGGAAACTGAGGCCTCATGGGAGCGGTGGCTGGCCTGGGGGTGTGGGTGTGAAGGTAGCGTGTTGGTGTCGGTGCTCCTGGCTCAGGGGCACGAGGGGCGTGTGGGTAGCACGCTTGGCCTGGCAGAGTGCCGGGGTTCGGGTCTGGACTCTGCCTGGCCCGGGGCAGGGCCCCTGGAGCCTGCAGGGCAGCCAGCCTTCAGGGTGTCCCTGTCCCACCTGTTGACTGTGTGCGGTGGTGCCCCGTTGAGTGAATTTGCGTTGGTTTCCCAGGAGAAGGTCTGCGTAAGCTCCCCTGTGTGCCTGGCTCTGTGCGAGGCCCCGGGGCTCTAGCTGGGAGCACAGACCCCACGGTGCCTGTCCTAAAGGGCCTGGGAGGCTGGTCAGTAAGCGACCAGCAGGTGTGGCGATGACAGAAGTGATGAGCCACAGCCCCTTTGCCCAGGACGCCTGTGGCAGGGCTGGAGCCTCCCACACTCTGTGACCTTGGGCAGGTGACTCAGTGTCCACAGCTTTGTGCCCTCAGCTCTGAAATGGGAGGGCCCTGGAGGCAAGAGGTTTCCCGAGATCATGGCCGAGTGGCTTGCACGGGGCAGCTGAGCCTTAGGGAGTTACTGGTAATGCCTGGTCTCTAACTCGCAAGGACCACAGTTGGTAAGCTACCCGGATGCGCCTGAGTTTTCTCTTGGCTGGAGTTGCCGTCGGCGGCACAAGGAACGGGGGAGAGCTTCGTGTTGTCTGCCTGCGACACCAGATGAGTGTTTGAAAGACCCATGGGGCACGGTCTTGGTCTTGGACTTAAAATCCTCCAGGGCTTCCCTTCGTCCTCAGGGTAAAGGGCATCTCCTCCCCGGGACCCTCGGTTCAGTGAGGTGGTCCTGCGATCTCCCACCGCTGCTCTCGGGCTCCCTCCCGTTTCCTCCTCGGAGGGACTCCTCTGTCTCCCCTCCGTGCCGTGTCTGCCCGCTCCTGCTTGCTTGTTCTTCGTGTCCTGGCGAGATGGGTGATTCGTGTGGGTGGAGAGGGCAGAACCTGTTTTCCCATTGACGGCGACGCGCCCAGGGCCTGTCTGCTCACCTGGCCCAGCGTAGGAGTTGCGTGCCCCCCCCCCCAGCTGTTGTCGTGTATCGCTCTCAGACCCACAGTGTCAGAGCGACGATTGGCTCGCTCAGGCTCCTCACGCCGTGGCCGCCGTCGGGGGCTGGGCCGGAGCCGCCCCCAGGGGAGCAAGCTTCCCTGCTCACACGTGGCTGGGACACCTCCCCACGGCCTCTCTGTGTGGCTTGGGCTCCCTCACAGCGTGGCGGCTGGTGACTGTCCCAGACGGTGCCCGGTGGAGGCCGAGCTGCATTTTAAGGCACAGGGAGGGCCCTGCCCCGAGTCCCGGGCCCGTCTGGAACCCTGCTTCTGGGAGGGGGAGGCATGCCGGCGTCCCGCGGAGAAGAGCACATGGGGGGTCCGCTTGGAGTGTGCGAGGCCGTGGGTTGTGCTGGGAGGGCAGTGGGGGCAGCTGGACGTTGCCCCAGGAGAAGGGCCCTTGGTGACTGACCTCCGCATCCCAGGCGTCAGGGTCCCCTGAGACAGGACTGACCAGCTTGCCTTGTCCCTGCCGAGACCTGGGTGGCCCACTCCTCTGCGACCACATCTCTACTGTTCCTTTTCTCCTCCCTCCCTTACGTCTATGTTTACCCGGAAGGCCTTTAGTCCGCTCCGCATCCTGGTTTCTCTTCCACCTCGGCAAAATGGATGGCTCTGACTCTGCTGGGAACATCCAGAGTATCCTGAGCAAAGGAGTTAGAGGGTCTGGGAATCCCACCATCGAGGGTGGGCTTATGCCTAGAGGTCAGATGTTGGGGCAGGTGGGAGAAGAGTCTTGAAGTCCATGCTCCTTGGTGAGTTTTGAGGAACCTGGAGTCATCTGGGAATGAACTTGGGGATCTGAGGCCACTGGGTGCTCCAAGCGGCCCCCCCCCCCCCCCCCAGGGATGGAGCGTCCCTGCCGGTGCTCTTCTTGTCACTCAGCCGTTTTTCTCTGCTCCTTCCCCGGAGCTTCCTCTCTGCTCCTTCCCTGGAGCTTCCTCGTCAGATAAGGGCCGTGACCTCTGCCGGCCCTGCCGGGGACCGCAGGCCCCCACACCGGAGGTCCTGTTGCAGGTGGGTCTGGCCTAGGGGCAGAGCTAACTCCCCCTGGAAAATGGCCCGTCCAGACTGTGCTCTCGCTCCGTGTCCCCTATTAGAGCTCCGGGTGGCTCTGGGAAAGGAAGCCCAGGGAGGCTGGCGGATCAGCGTTCTGGAGGGTCCTGGAGAGGGCCCAGCTGATTTCAGAGGACACAGAGGGTACCGGCCCTGTGGGTGCACACCATATGGACTGACGTCCGTCCCCATCCCCCCCCCCCCCCCCCCCCCGGGGTTCCCTGGGAGACGAGTCCGCCCATGGCAGGGCCCTGTGCTCTCTGCTCCGAGCCTCCTTCCGGGTCCCAGCTCCACCCGACGGCCTCGGCCCCGGGCCACGCTTCCTGACACCGTGCCTGCTCAGGGCCCCGGGCTCTCTGGGCTCCTGGTGGAGGCCACACACGTGTGCACACAGGCGTGCGCCCACATGCACACACGCGTGCACACGCCACACTTCCCCCCAGGGAAGCCGGGGCCTCATTCCCACCTGGCTTTGTGTTCCACACCTTTGCACTGGGGTCCTCGTAGGCCTCCACCAGCCCTGCTTGCAAGCCCGTGGCTGGGCTGTGTGTCCCAGCTGTCGGGCAATGCTGTCGTCTGTGCTGCCCGGGGCAGTGACGCGTCTGCAGAGGGTCTCTGAGTCAGGGCCCGAGTGGTGCGGCTTCCATGCTGTGTGAGTTGGGGTTAGTGACCTGTTTCTCTGAGCTATGGCTTACTAGTCTGTCTCGGTAGAAGGACCACACAGCCGCTTGAGGTTCTCCTGAGGACCCAGTGCGGACATTCTTAGAAAGCTTTTTCTAAATCCTAAACTCAATTTTATTAAACATTTAGATCTTCTGTGTGTGTGTGTGTGTGTGCAGGTAGCTTGACTGAGGTTTATTCATACAATTCACTCATTTTCACGTGCAGAGTTCACTGGTTTTTCAGTGCATTGGGGGCTGTGTGACCATCGGCGGTCAGCTATAGAACATGCCATCTCCCGAAAGGGAACCCCGTCCCCATCAGCCGTCACGCCCTTCCCCGGCCCCCGCGATCCCCCTCCCCGTCTGCGGAGGAGCCTGGTCCGGGCGTGTCCCCCGCGTGGACTCCCACTCCGCGGGGCCGTCTGTGTCTGGTCCCCTCCCTGCGTGTCGGGGGCTTGGGGTCCGACCCTGGGGCCGCGCGTGGGGGCCTCGCTCCTGCTGGCCGCCGAGGACGCTTGTTGTTTTGTCTTGGTCTGCCTCCCTCAGCTGATGGACATTTGTGTTCTTTCCACCCTCGGCTCTTGGGAAGGTCCCCCCGTGGTCGTTCACGTGTGAGCTTTAGTGTAGACGTGTGTTCCTCCTCTCTCGGGCATCCTTTCCACTCCTTGGTTTCCAGGTGGGGGCCCCGCGGTTTCCACTGACAAAAGCCGGGTCACGGCCGGAGAAGTAAGCCCAGCGGAGCAGTGCCCGTCCCGCAGAGGCCGTCAGAGGGAGGGGCCGGGGGCCGGTCAGGGTGTGGGTCCTGTGGCCACCTCTACGGACCAGGTGTCACGACGCAGGAGGACTGAGGGTCTGGGCTCTGGGTGGCGGGAAGGTGGCTACGCGGGGAGCTAGTGGGAGGCCAGGCTGGTCAGTCAGGTGCGTCTGTGCAGGCGAGCTTGGGGCTAAGCTGTTCCCTACCTGGTTTGGGGGCAGGAGGGGGACATACATCTGCCCTCAAGGACCAGGCCACACGTCCTCCTGGGTCTGTGTGTCCGCGGCCGGCTTTGTCCCGGCGTGACCCGAGTGCTGGGCGGGTGTACGCGGGCTCGGCATGGTCTGAGCCCTTGTGTCTACCCGGCAGCGGACGTGCCGGCTCGTCCCTAAGCGTGCTCACCTTCTGCGGCACCGCTGGCTGCCACCCGAGCGCTGCCCCGTAAGGCCTTCCCTCCTGCGCTTGGCTTTCTTCCGACGAGCCCTTCCTCGTGCGCTCACCGGCCGCCGCGTGTGTCTCTGGACAAGTGCTCGTGTAGGCCCTTTGCTGACCTTTTCATTAATGAGTCGAGACAGGTCCCGTCTCACGATCTGCAGACCCCGTCCCCCTTGGGTTGTCTTCTCACGTCCTTGTTGATGTCCCTTCAGGCGGAAGCGTCTTTTGTTGCTGTAGTTTTCCTCGTCTTGTGCTTTGGTGTTCTGAGAAACCGTGGTGTGTATGTGCCCAGGGAAACGCTTATTCCCGTGTCTTCCTCAGAGTTCCGTGGTCTGAGCGCTCACAGGGGGTCTCGGGTCCGTGCTGAGCTCATCAGTGTGCAGTGCGGGCAGGCACGTGGCCTCCTGCTGTCCCGGCATCGGTTCCTGGAGACACTGCCCTTGTGCACGCAGCTGTTCTGCTCCTTTGTCGAGCCTCAGTCGGCAGTGAGACGGTGGCTTTATTTCTGGGTTCTCCAGTCCGTCCCTTTGATTTCTGCGTCTCGCTTTATGTCGGTGCCACAGTGTTTTGATTCCTGTAGCTTTGTAGCAGTTTTCAAATAAGGAACTGTTCTATTTCAGGGTTGTTTTGGGTTCTCTGGGTCCCTTGACTTTCCGTCTGATGCTTGGGCTCTGTCAGTTTCTGCACAGGAGCCAAGAGAGCCTCTCCCCGCAGAGGCCCCTTTGGGCGTCACCTGGGGAGTGGGGCTCTGAGCTGTATGCGCTCCCAGGCGTCCTGTGGGACCCGCCGGGCCAACCTTGCTTCTCTCCCTCTGCAGGCCTCCTCACTGGAAAGGCAGAGCCCTGGCGTGGCCTCCTGCCTCGCTCACAGCCTGTGCCCCGGGGAGCCCAGCCTGCAGACGGCAGCAGGTACCTCCTCGCCCTTCCCCTCCCCCGGCCCAGGGCCGCCAGGGCTTCTGTGGCTGGGAGAGACTGCTGCTCGCCCAGCCGGGCAGAGGCGGACAATGCGCCCGGAGTCCAAGGGTGGGGTGGGCCGTGTGGCCAGGACTCTCCCCTCGTCCTCTGCTGGGGGCAGGACAGCCCAGGAGAGGACCAGAGGGCCTCCGTGCTGGCCTGGCTGGCCCCTCAGCCGAGGCAGGAAGGCTGAGTTTTGGTTCTGACTGGGCAGTGTTCCCGGGTGCTGTGCACCCCCCCCCCCAGCTGGCCCCTCGCAGCCCCTCCTCCTGCCTGTAGCCCCGGTTGAGGGCGGAGGTCAGCCTCAGCCTCCACGGCTCCCTGGCCTGGGTAGATGGAGCCCCTGCCGTTTCCTTTGGTCTTTGTTTTCCTTCACTGTGACTTACCGAAGACCAGGGTGGAGCAAGAGTGAGGGACGCATCCTGGTCCCTTTGGGAAAACCAGTAGTCCGGTCGCGTCCGCCAGCCATTGGCGCGTGCAGGTGCCTGTGGGTCTGCGAGCGAGAGGGAGGACGGCGCCCGTCGGGCCTTCTGTGTGTGCCCCACACACCGCTGTCCGTGTCCCAGGAGCCAGGGGCCCCGCACTCGCGGGCCCTTCTGCCCTTCTGCCCTCGCTCCCCCGGCGCTCACCTCTGCCTGGTCTGTGGACCCCTCCCCGCGCCGCCTCAGGGGTCACGGTGAGCGAGAGCCACAGAGGCCCCCACGTTTCCAGAACGTGTGCGTGCCGTCGGCTGGGCGGGCTCTCTCTCTGCGCAGTCGTTGTGCTGGGGGTCCCTCCATGGTCAGCGAACTGCACTGGCCAGCGTGCCCGTGCGCACACACAGCTCTTCCTGTGTCTGTGCATGAACACACGTGTGCACGTGGCCACAGCTGCCGACAGCCCGGCCACGGTCCCATCCCGCCGTGGCCCCGCTCCGCTCGTGCGAGGGTTGGGGTGTGTGGGTGGGGCTCACGCGGGTGCTGTCCCCTCTGCAGTGGTGTCCATGGGCTCTGCGGACCATCAGTTCAACCTCGTCGAGATCCTGTCCCAGAACTACAGCCTCCAGGAGCCGTGCGAGCCGGCTGTGCGAGACCCAGCGAAGCCCGAGGGGGAGCTGGAGAAGGACTTCATCGCCCAGGTACTTGGCTGAGCTCGTCCCTCTGTCCTTGTGTGGGCGGGGCCTCCGGGGCCAGGTCACCGCTGCTGCCTTGGGCCCCAGCCCCCTGGCGGTTCAGCTCTCACTGCTGTGTGTCTGTCTGCAAAGAGCTGGGCGCTGTGCTCGGAGCTGAGGTCACGGGGGTCAGGCCAGACCTGGTCGTGCCCCTGGGGCTCTAGGTTCTAGGCATTACTGTCTTTTTTGGCCTCAGAGCCCTCTTTATGCTCTTAAAAATTATCGAGGATTTCAAAGAGCTTTGTATAGGTTATTCAGTAGATGTATTGTTAATAGAAATAACAGATGTTTATGAAAATGAAAAAAATAGGGGCGCCTGGGAGGTGTAGTCGGTGGTGTCTGACTCTTGATTTCAGCTCAGGTCCTTATCTCAGGGTCGTGAGATCGAGCCCCACGTCAAGCTCCCAGCTCAGCAGGGAGTCTGCTTCTCCCTCTGCCCCTCCCCCTGTGCTCTCTTCTCTCTTCCTCAAATAAATCTATCTTTAAAAAAATAAAAAATAGGGGCGCCTGGGTGGCACAGTTGGTTGGGCAACTGCCTTTGGCTCAGGTCATGATCCCGGAGACCCGAGATCAAGTCCCACATCAGGCTCCCAGCTCCATGGGGAGTCTGCTTCTCCCTCTGACCTTCTCCCCTCTCATACTCTCTCTCTCTCTCTCTCTCTCTGTCTCTCTCTCTCTCAAATGAATAAATAAAAAAAAAATCTAAAAAAAAAATAAAAAATAACTTTTCTAAAATAAAAACAGGTTGGGGATGCTTGGGTGGGGTAGTCGGTTGAGTATTGGACTCTTGATTTCCGCTCAGGTCTTGCTCTCATGGTGGGATCGAGCCCCACGCCGAGCTTTGCACTCAGCGGGGAGTCTGGTTGGGATTCTCTCTCTCCCTCTCCCCCTCTCCCCTATGTTCTCGCTCTCTGGTACCTCTCTCTGGAATAAATGAACTATTGGGACTTCAAGATAAAAAGCTTTCGCACAGCAAAGGAAACAGTCGACAAAACCAAAAGACAACTGATAGAATGGGAGAGGATATTTGCAAATGTTTTATCAGATAAAGAGCTAGTATCCAAAAATCTATTACGAACTTCTCAAACTCAACACCCAAAAAACAAATAATCCAATCAAGAATTGGGCAGAAGACATGAACAGACATTTCTCCGAAGGAGACATCCGAATAGCCAACAGACATGAAGAAATGCTCCACATCACTCGCCATCAGAGAAACACAAATCAAAACCACAGTGAGATCCCACCTCACACCGGTCAGAATGGCTAAAATCAACAAGTCAGGAAGCGACAGGTGTCGGCGAGGATGCAGAGAAAGGGGAGCCCTCGTGCACTGTTGGTGGGAACGCAAGCTGGGGCAGCCACTCTGGAGAACAGCACGGAGGGTCCTCGAGATGGTCAAAATAGAGCTATAGGGTTACCTGGGGGGCTCGGTGGGTTAAAGCCTCTGCCTTCGGCTCAGGTCATGATCTCAGGGTCTTGGGATCGAGCCCCGCATCGGGCTCTCTGCTCAGCGGGGAGCCTGCTTCTCCCCCTGTCCCCCGCCTGCCTCTCTGCCTGCTTGTGATCTTTCTCTCTCTCCTTGTCAAATAAATGAATAAAATCTTTAAAAAAAAAAAAAAAAGAAATAGAGCTACCCTATGACCCAGCAATTGCATTATTGGGTATTTATGCCAAAAATACAGATGCGGCGAAAACACCCCAGTGTTCCCAGCAGCAGTGTCCATAATAGCCCAACTCTGGAAGGGGCCGAGATGCCCGTCAACAGAGGAATGGGTGAAGAAGATGTGGTTCGTGTACACAATGGAAGATCATGCCGCTGTCGAAAGATAAAATCTTACCGTTTGCAACAGCATGGATGGAACTAGAGGGTATTATGCAGGTGAAATAAGTCAGTCAAGAAAGAATTATCATATGATCTCACTTTAAGAAACAAAACAGGATCATAGGGAAAGAGAGAAAAAGTTAAACAAGAAAAATCAGAGAGGGAGGCAAACCACGAGAGACTCTGAACTCTAGGAACGGAACCGAGGGGTGTGCGTAGTCGAGTGCTGGGCACCGGGGGCCTGTGGTGCAGTGGGCGCTGGGCGTTACCTGCTGCTGAGGACTCTCGAAATTCGGCCTTGGAAGCCGCGATGCACTGTATGTTGACTAAAGTGGATTTAAATAAAGAAGTATCGAAAATGGAATAAATAAATCTTTAAGAAAACCCAAAACAGGTCGGGGAGCAGAGTGGAATAGCTTTTGTTTTTGTGAACGCAGAAGCAGATGTGAGACCCCAGCTGCTGTCTTTAAGGCAGACGTTAACCTGTTGTGCGTTCTTTTGGCCGGAGCATGAATCTGGTTCTTCCTCGGAGTGGGGGAGTAGTCCTGCGCCTTCTCGGGGGGACAGGATCCGCACCCAGTAAGTGGTGGTTCTGTGACTGGTGGTCGCAGAGTGCCTCGTGGGAGCAGGTCCTGTGAACTTTGCAGATGTGGTTATGTGGGGACCGTGGGTGGTGAACTTGGGCGGCTCTTCCCCCGAGTGATCCTGCTCCCTCCTGCCCGGGGAGGTGTGTGCGCGCACGGGTTCCCCAGCCTGCCCGTCTTGCACATTAAGCTCGCGCTACGGAACCTGGGAAACTGCTTGTTGGCTCTGGAGGTGGGCTTGAGCAGTGTGGCTGTGGAGGCCAGCAGTCCGCGTTCGGGGTCAGCCAGGGTTGTTTCCGGTGAGGGCCCTCGTCTTGGCTTACGAGTGGCTGCCTTCTCTGCGTCGTCCGTGGCCGAGAGCGAGCACGCCGTGCGGGGTCTCTGAGGGCCTAACCCTCTTGGGTCAGTGATGGCACTGACTTCTGCGGAGGTCCCTCTCCACACAGTCGCCTTGGGGTTTGGGGCTTCAGCACGTGAGTTCTCAGTTCGTGGCAGCGTCAGCACCGATTTTACCAAATGTCTCTCAAGTATCGGGAGCTTTTTTTTTTTTTTTTTAAAGATTTTATGTATTTATTTGACAGAGAGAGAGAGAGCACAAGTAGGCAGAGAGAGGGGGAGAAGCAGGCTCCCTGCTGAGCAGAGAGCCTGATGCGGGGCTCGATCCCAAGACCCTGAGATCATGTTCTGAGCCGAGGGCAGAGGCTTTAACCCCCTGAGCCCCCAGGCGCCCCTATCGGGAGCTCTTTATGAGAAGTGATCACGGGACGTTTCCCTGGTCGGGTGCCACATATCGCTTGGGGCCAGTTTGGTCTATAAAACCAAAGAGTCTTTTCTTAGGAAAAAAAACACTTTAAAAACTTTAAAATGAATTTTAAATGTTTCAGAATTAACCAGAAACTAAAATCAGCCACGTGTTTGTTAAAATATCTCACCCAGGTTTTCTTCAGATAGAATTTTAAAAAAATGATTAAAATCAGAGGAAGACAAGTGCCAGGTGATTTCACTCATATGTGGAATTTAAGAAACAAAACAGATGAACATAGAGGAAAAATAAGATGAAAACAGAGAGGGGGACAAACCTTAAGAGACACCCAACTCTAGGAGACAAGCGGGGGGGGGGGCGGGGGGGCGGGGGGGGAGGGGGCGACTGGGGGACGGGCCTCAGGGTGGCGCGCTGGGAGGAGTGTGGGGTGTGCTCTGCAGCTGATGAATCTCTGAATTCTGCTCTGGATCCAGTGCTGCACGACGCGTTAACGAACTTCAATTTAAATTTAAAAAACAGACATTGATTAAGAAAGAATATAATTTCCAAGATAAAGGCAGAAACACTGCTGTCTTGTATCACCTTAACAAACAATGCTGATTTACCAGGCTCCTGTTGTCAGATCCATAAAGTTTTTTGCTGAAAAGCTTGAGTTTTGCTGTTCCAGCGAGCACAGTCGGCACAGTCGGTCGTCTGGAGGGGACGCCTGCCGCCCCCCACGCCGCCCCACCAGCCCGTGTGTCCCTCTGTCCCGAGGAGAGGGCCCGGCCTGGAGGGGAAGGTGATGGTCGTGTGTATCCTCCTTCCCAGGGTGCTTCTGGTGCCTTTGGCCCTGGTCTTCCCTCCTCCATCCGCTGGGCCCGCGACTCTGTCGCATCCCTGCTGCCGACTGACGCTCTCTACTTGTAGGAGCGCTGCTTCTAACCCGACGCGGATGTTGGGTTTTTACCAGATGTCCCTTTCCCCTGATCAGGATGGCCGTGTTTTTCCTTCTGATTGAGTGACGTCTCATGTCCTGCTGGCTTTACAGACGTGGAGGCCTCCTCCGTACTGGGGCTAAGCCAGGACAGGACCCTGGGGAGGGGGAGGCCTGTCCTGGACCCACCCTCGAGGCTGGGGGCCCTCGGGGAGCAGGACTGGGGTCTGGCTGAGGGGAGTCTCTGGACGCGGGGCCGGGTTCTGGCTGAGAGTCTCTGGACACGGGGCTGGGGTCTGGCGGGGGGGGTCTCTGGATGAGGGATTGGGTTCTGGCTGGGGACTCTCGGGGAGCAGGATTGGGTTCTGGCTGGGGTCCTGGGGAGCAGGACTGGGGTCTGGCTGGGGGGGGTCTCTGGACGTGGGACCGGGGTCTGGCTAGGGGTCTTTGTTTTTGTTTTTTAATTATTTTTTAACATATAATGTATTATTTGCCCCAGGGTACATGTCTGTGAGTCATCGGGCTTACACATTTCACAGCACTCACTATAGCACATACCCTCCCCAATGTCCATAACCCAGCCACCCTAACCCTACCCCCGACCCCCCAGCCACCCTCAGTTTGTTTCATGAGTTTAGGAGTCTCTTATGGTTTGTCTCCTTCCCCATCCCATCTTGTTTCATTTCTCTTCCCCACCCCACCATAACCCCCTGCCCTGCCTCTCAAATTCTTCATATCAGAGCGATCATGTGATAATTGTCTTTCTCTGACTGACTTATTTCGCTTAGCATAATACCCTCTAGTTCCATCCACGTCGTTGCAAATGGCAAGATTTCGTTTCTCTTGACGGCTGCATAGTATTCCATTGAATATATAGACCACATCTTCTTTATCCATTCATCTGTGGATGGACATCTAGGTTCTTTCCGTAGTTTGGCTATCGTGGACATTGCTGCTATAAACATTCAGGTGCATGTGCCCCTCCCGATCACCACATTTGTATCTTGAGGGTAGATACCCAGTAGTGCGATTGCTGGGTCGTAGGGTAGCTCTATTTTCAATATTTTGAGGAACCTCCATACAGCTTTCCAGAGTGGCTGTACCAGCTTGCATTCCCACCAACAGTGTAGGAGGGTTCCCCTTTCTCCGCATCCTCGCCAACATCTGTCGTTCCCTGACTTGCTAATTTTAGCCATTCTGACTGGTGTGAGGTGGTATCTCACTGTGGTTTTGATTTGTATTTCTCTGATGCCGAGTGATGAGCATTTTTTCATGTGTCTGTTGGCCATTTGGATGTCCTCTTTGCAGAAATGTCTGTTCATATCGTCTGTCCATTTCTTGATTGGATTGTTTGTTCTTTGAGTGTTGAGTTTGGGAAGTTCTTTATAGATTTTGGATACTAACCCTTTATCTGATATGTCATTTGCGAATATCTTCTCCGGCTAGGGGTCTTTGGACACGGGACCGGGGTCTGGCTGGGGACTCTCGGGGAGCAGGATCAGGTCCTGGCCGGGGGTCCTGGGGAGCAGGACTGGGGTCTGGCTGGGGGTCTCTGGAAGTGGGGCCGGGGTCTGGCTGGGGGTCTCTGGACGCGGGGCCGGGTTCTGGCTGGGGGTCTCTGGACACGGGGCCGGGGTCTGGCTGGGCTCGGGTCTGGCTGGGGGTCTCTGGACGCGGGGCCGGGGTCTGGCTGGGGTTCTCTCGACGTGGGGCCGGGGTCTGGCTGGGGGTAGCTACCGTGACCTCGAGCAGCCCCTTCTGACACAGCTCTGCCCCTGCAGAGCAGCGACATGCCCCTGGACGAGCTGCTTGCCCTCTATGGCTACGAGGCCTCAGACCCCATCTCGGAGCGGGAGAGTGAGGGCAGCGACACCACTGCCAACCTCCCAGACATGACCTTGGACAAGGTGTGCGGACGGTGGGGGGGGTTGGGAGGACGGGTCAGAGTGGCCACGGGCTGGGGTTGCGGGTGGTGGCATGAAGACCAGCGAGGAGGAGGCGGCTCCGTTCTCCGGGGCCGGGCCGAGGTCAGCGGGGCGGGCTTCATCAGCGGAGGTGAAGACCACTTGCTTAGTGGGGAGCACGGACACTCTCCCGTTCCCAGACCGCAGGGCCGGGCTCGGGGGGCCCCTTGCTGCCGCAGCCTGGTGCCCGGCCTCCTTCGGCAGAGGGGGACGGACAGCCCCGCGTATGGGGGCAGTGCCTACACTGAGCAGGCCCTCGGGTGTCCGGGGTGGGCCGGTGGTGCCGGTCGCGGTGTTCGGGCCCGTGCTTGCCGTGACCCCGTGTTCTCGGGAGGTCATGGAGACAGACCGCAGACACGTTCTCTGCTCTCTTGTTCAAAGGGACAGATAGCCAAGGATTTGCTTTCAGGGGAAGACGAGGAAGAGACACAGTCGTTGGCCGATGACCTGACCCCATCCGTGACCTCCCACGAGGCCTCCGACCTCTTTCCCAGCCAGAGTGGACGTAAGTGTCCCTCCTGCCCCTCCCCTTGGCCAGGCGCAGCTCCGGGGCTGCAGGCGGAGAGGCCCAGGCTGCTGTGTGTCCAGGTGCTTTGGACCCCGTGGGTGCCCTGACTACAGGCGGCGCTCCGTGGGACTTCCCACCTTCCCTGGGCCTGTGAGCCTGTGAGCGGAGCCCGAGGGGCTGCGGCTGACCCGGGGGCGGGGAGCGGGTTGGTTCCAGAAGTAGGATGTCTGTCGCATCCGGGGCAGCGCCTGGAGACCGCCCTTCCCTCTGCTCCCGCTGCTGGTGCTCCTGCGTCGCTGGCGGTGGGAGGGGCCGGGGCTCCGGGCCTGGCCAGGTGGCGACGCCGCAGCGGAGGCCTCCTGAGTCCCCAGTCCCGTGCCCATCACACACCCTGGTCTGGGCAGGGGTGGACCCCGCTCCGTCTTGGGAAGGGCACAGTGCAGGGGTCGGGGACGGAGAGTCGGTGGGGAGGGGCGGTGGCGCCCCAGCGCCCGCCAGCCCGGGTGGGCCGCCCGCAGCCACGGGCACAGCTCAGCTGCTCCCCTCTCCGCAAAGCCTGCTTCCTGGCCGACGCAGACAGAGAGGCCGGCTCCTCCGCCTCGTCCGATACGGAGGAGGACCCCCTTCCTGCCAACAAGTGCAAGAAGGTGAGTGGCCTGACCCGGTTGTGTCCTGGACATCGGTCTCTGTGCCTGCAGGGCGGGGCTGAGCATGCGGTGAGGTGGGCTAGGGACCGGGGACCACCACGGCCGCTGTGTCCCTGGGCTGGGGCCTTCGGGCTGGACCTCACCCCCCTTTGCCCCGTGATTGGGGGTCCCGCCCCTGAGACCGACCCCATCCCATCTACTCATGCTGTCCTCCGCCCCTCGTGCTCAGGACCCCAGTACTGGTCTGTGGGCAGATGGCACAGAGCGGCCCTGGGCTCTGGCGGCTGCCCCGGGGCCATGTCAGCACCCTGTGGCGGGGCCTCCCGTCAGCCCAGACCATCTCAGGCCTTTGCCTTCGCAGGAGATCATGGTTGGGCCTCAGTTCCAGGCCGACCTCAGCAGCCTGCAGTCGGACCGCCATGGTGAGAAACGTAAGTGGGGGCTTGGTGGCCATGGGAGACGGGGAGGAGACGAGACGAGAGCCCCTGCGTGGCCAGGAAGGGGCCGGCTGTGTGCCTGCCCCGAGCGTTTCCCAGTCCGTGGAGGGAACCTGAGGGCCAGGACGACCCGTCCGCGTCCCCTCCCTGCTCCTGCGGAGGGTCCTGCCGCCGTGTGTAGCCAGCGCCCACTCCCCTGCCCTCGGCTCTGTCCTCCCCGTCCTGCCCTTTCCCTTCCTGCCCAGGTCCCTGTCCTTGCCTCTGCAGGCCTGCGCACCTTTCCCCCCCGGCTCTTGCCGTGTGCAGGCCTTGTCCCCGGTGTTCAGAGAGACCGGGGTCTCTCTGCCCCACGCTGTTCTTCAGGCCCTCCGCCCCCAGCCTGCTGTTCCCCTTGGAGCGTGGGGTGAGGCCTGTTGTCCTTTGAGGGGGGCGCTGCCGTGTTTGCTTGCCAGCGCAGACTACGGGAAGTGAGGTCCCCCGGCTGCCGGGCCGAGTCTTGTTCTCCCGGCCCACAGCCACTGTGGGCCTGGGGCCGGCACCCCCGCTCAGGAGTGCTTCCCGGGTGATTCGGTCGCCGAGCCGGGCGGCAAGGTGGGCCCGCAGAGGGGACAGGCGCTCTCAGCAGAGACATGGAGGCCTCGGGCTGGGGGCTGGGCCGTGAGTAGTGTGGGCGAAGGGGGAGACCAGAAGGTGCAGGTCACCTGGGTCACGGGACCGTGGGGGAGTCTGTGTCTCTGATGACATGTGAGATGACCCCCCCCCCCCCCCGGAAAGGGCAGCCGCGCACGCTTGTGGCCACATCCTCAGGGTCCTGAGTGCACACCCACCTCCGTCTGGACCCCGAGCTGCGGGGGCCTTGCCGTCTTCTAGGGAGCGGCCGGGCCTCGGTCCCGAGGTCTCCCTCTGCCCCACAGCAGAGGTTCCGTCGTCCGTGTGGCGTGTGGCCTTGGCGCTCGTCCCTGGTGCTGTCGGCAGTGCGGGCGTTTCTGCGCGCGGTGTCTGCGCGGCTGTCGCGCTCCTTCCTGGACAGACGGCTGCTTGGGTGGCCTGCGGCCTGCGGCGGGCATCCCCGCGCACCCTTGCCGCGGTCTGGGGCTGGGAGGGTGTCTCATCGTGGCTTTGGGGGCGAGTCCCTGGGGCCCCGTGGACCGGGGCTTGCGTGTGTCTTCTGAGGCCTCCCGCTCAAGGCTCTTCCCGCATTTTTCAGCGCAGTCGCCATTCTCTTCCCGATTTGTGGGTGCCCTTCTGCCGTTGCGGACCCGAGGCCATCCTGGGCTGTGGGCACCGCCGTCGGAGTGGTCAGTGTTTGCAGCGGCTGAGCCGTGGGCGGGGGCCGTGAAGGCGCAGGAGCCGGTCCTGTTTGCTTCCCTGCCGCGTGGGAAGCAGCGGTCGGACTCTCTCCGATGGCCATTGTGTGGCCGGCGCTGCCCTTGCTTCGTCCCACGCGTGCGTGGGTCGGGCTTCTGCCTTCGGGTCTTGCGTGGGACCCGGCTGTCCCCACGGTGTTGTCATCGTTGTGTGAACCACACCCGTAGACGGCGCTTGCGAGCTCGGCGTGGCTCAACTTGGAGGAGAGTCGTGCTGAATCCCGCGCAAACGTGGGCGTGGTCGGTGCGGTACCCGCCGGTCACGTGTGCGACCCCGCCCCCAGCCTGCGGTGATGTTTCCCGTCGCCCGGGTGCCTTGTGGCCCGTCTGTGCTGTTGTGAAAGGTCCTCCGAAAACCTGTGCGGCTGGTTGATTTCTGTTAATAGAAATGCAGTTTGTTACTTTAATTAGTCTCGTACACAGTGAGTTTGCTCGAATTACTTGTCAATGTTAGTGTTTTATAGATTGTTTTGTATTTCTCGCGTATGTGATCGTGTGACTTGTAGACGATAGATTTACTTCGTTTCTCTGCAATCGCCTTGTCTTTTCTCTCTTCCCGCGTCCTGCCGGCGACACTTCCTGGACGGAGGGAAGAGAAGAGATGAGAGACAATGTCATGTCTTGTCCCCAAACTTGGGGCAAGTGTCTGTGTCCCGTGTAGTGTGGCCTTGGCTGTAGGCCGCTCTGGGTGCCCTTTAGTGGACGAGGACGTTCCCTTCTGTTGGCAACTGACAGTCTGAACCCTTTTCTGTGTCTCTGGAGACACCGTCAGGCTGATGGGCTTTCAGACTTTAATCCAGCCTTGGGATCTCGCGTAGACGCTACCAGGTCACGGGGTGCTGTCTTTGGTGGGCTGGGCCCATCCTCGTGTGCCATGCGGGAGCCAGGCAGGGCCCCGGGGGTGCCGGTGACGTGACCCCAGCTCCCTCGCCCACAGTCTATGAGAACGATGACCAGCTGCTCTGGGACCCCAACATCCTCCCGGAGAGGGAGGTGGAGGAATTCCTGTACCGCGCGGTGAAACGGAGGTGGCCCGAGATGGCGGGGTCGCAGCTCCCAGAGGGGGAAGCCGTGAAAGACAGCGAGCAGGTGGGGCTGCCAGCGGGGTGCCCAGGGCGGGGCGCCGAGTCGGAGGGCAGCGGCTCTGGTGTCTCGGGGACCGTGTGGGGGCAGGAGGGGAGGGGGTCAGGCATGGGGGGGCACGGGGAGCAAAAGGCCACCCCAGGAGGGTGGTGGGGAGGACTGCCACGGAGCTCCTGCCCAGTGTGGTCACGTGATAGTGGAAATGGAAACGAAAACCCCTTGTTATGGGGGAAGTGATGGTCTGGGCACCCCCAGGGTCCCCGTCCCCGAGAGTGGTGTGAACGCCTCTGATGTCCCCGTCCCCGAGAGTGGTGTGAATGTCCCCCGCGTCCCCCCCCCTGTGGTGTGAGCGCCCCACCGCATTCCCATCCCCGAAGTGTGCTGTGACTGCCCCCCCCCAGTGTCCCCACCCCCAGATGGTGGCGTGAACACCTTTGGCTGTTAACTCTGGGGTCGGGGGTGTGGCGGGATGAGGCGAACAGGTCGGAAGTCAGTGTGGCTTCTCCCAGGCGCTCTATGAGCTGGTGAAATGCAACTTCAACGCGGAGGAGGCCCTGCGGAGACTGCGGTTCAACGTGAAGGTGATCCGAGGTGAGCGTGTGGCCGCGGCCTTCCCTGCCGTCCGCTGTCGCCGCGTCCTGGGTGCCGCCGGGGCCACCGTGCTCTCCCTCCTGCTTGCAGACGGCTTCTGCTCCTGGAGTGAGGAAGAGTGCAGGAACTTCGAGCATGGTTTCCGGGTGCACGGCAAGAACTTCCACCTGATCCAGGCCAACAAGGTGAGGACGCCGCTCCCAGCGGGGCTCCCGGGGGCTCTCGGGCTGGGAGGGGCTCCGGAGGCCCGGCAGCTGTCCCCTCCACCCCACAGCGGGGGCAGCTCCCCTCACCAGCCTCAGGCAGGCCCTCCCGAGCCATGGCTGAGCCCCCGTGTCTGCCTCTGCTGTCCACACGCCCCTCGACGTCTTGTTCTCGTCTCTGCTGGTGCCTGCTGGGCCACCCTCCCGTCCCCGCACGAAGTCTCCGCTTTGGGGAAAGACACTGCTTCGGGGTGAACGTCCGTAGTCTCGTGTGTGCACGATCCGTTGGCACGGCTTTGCCCTCTCATCGGCGCAGGGCCAGGGCCGGGCCCATGCCGCAGGGCTGAGCCCCGGCCTTGACCCGACTCGTAGCCCCGGATCTCCTGATTTCCTGCAAGGACGGGGTGGTTCTGCCGCCTGCAGCAGACTCACAACAAGGGGCACTGCTGAGTGCAGGTTCTTATGCCGTCCCCCAGGCCGGGGCCATTGCTGGTGTCTGCACATCCCACAGTGAGGCCGTTGGCCCGCGGTTCGTGTGGGACGCCCAGAGCTCCGGCCCCTCAGCGGTGCGGCGTGGGACGGGTGCCTGGCATCTTCCCATGCTTCTGTCTTGGAGCCTCAGTTTTCCTCTCTCCGTCTCCCTGGGGCTCCCTCACTTCACCCCTCGTCCCCATCATCCTGTCCTTCAGGGGCCACCTGCCCTGGCGATGGCTGTGGCCTCCCTGCCTCTGCATCTCGGGCTCCACTGGGGCCAGCCCCAGGGGGACCTCAGGGGACTGAAGCCCCGGCAGGACGCTGGGCCGAGGGGGCTGGTGAGCAGATGAGACCACATGTGGGCCCCGTCCCTGCTGCTCTGCGGGCCCTCCCGGGGCCCCAGTGTCCCGCCCCTCATTCTGGTGAACAGCGGCGGGGACTCCTGGGCCATGGCCAGCTGGGGGGTGATCCTCCAAGTGGCAAGATGCCCCAAATCGTTAGGTTTCTATGAGTTTCTTGATTGAAGTGGGGTCGGCACACAAGGTCACGTTCGCGTCAGGCCCGCACCAGGTGCTGGGTCGGGCCGGATGGTCCCCGGCGCCGGGTGCAGGGTCGAACGGAGGGGTCCCCGCGATGGTCAGCGGGCAGCACGATGGGAGCAGTCACCTTCTGGGGGCTTGTGATGCGGTCAGGGAGGCGCTGCGGGTGTTCCCTGTGGCGTTCGTTGGGTCTTGGTGATTTGTCCTCTGCCCTAAGAGGCAGCCTGTGGGGTCCAGTTGGGCACATGTTTGTGGCCCCTTTTCTTCCTGGGGTACTTTACGTACGAGGGTTTTCGGTATCGTGCTGTAAATACGACTTAGAGTTGGGTTCTCGAGCCCGTAGCGTGTCCTCTGACAGCTTCTCATTGGCCTTGTGGGCGGCGCTCCCGCGGGACGGCAGTAACATTCTGCACTCGGCGCCAACTGCGGGCTCACACGCTGGCCTCTCCGGGCGGGGGCTGTGACCCCGCGTCTGCACCGGGGTCGTCTCTCCCCCTCCCTGCGGGGTCCGTGAGGGGAGCCGCTGTCTCCGGAAGCTTGAGGAAAGGAGACGCTGGACACGCGGACCTGACGTGCAGGGCAGGGCTCCTGGTCCACACTGGTGGGGGGTCTCCAAGATGGGTGCCGCCCTGCTGTAGGTGAGGGCTGTGCCTCGGGCGGTGGGGGCTGCAGGCGGGGCCTGGCCTTGTCCCAGCGGGGCACTGCTCTCTGCCCGTCTGGGGGCCGAGGTGACCCGTCCACCGCCCCGCAGGTGCGCACACGGTCCGTGGGCGAGTGCGTGGAGTACTACTACCTGTGGAAGAAGTCCGAGCGCTACGACTACTTCTCTCAGCAGACGAGGCTGGGCCGGAGGAAATACGGCCCGTCGGGAGCCACGTGCGTGCGGCGGGCTCCCAGGGCTCCAGGGGCTCCGGGGTGGGGGGTTGGGGGTCCCAGGTAGGCGTTGCCCCTTCACAGTGCGCTCTCCCCACAGGGATGCAGAGCAGGACCTGGACAGCAGTGACCCCGATGGCACTGGCCGCCCCCGCTCCTCGCCACCCCTGCCCCCTGCGGCCGACGGCCTAGGCTCTGAGCAGGACCCCTTGGCACGGATGCACACAGGTGAGAAGGTGGGGGAGGCCTCTTCTCCCTGGTACCCTCGCCTGAGCCCCCAGGCTCTACCCCAGACAGTGGTCCACGGGGTGTCATGTGCATGAGTGGCCACGGGGACTTGCCGGCTTGCTGCGTGGAAGGGTACTGCGTGTGTCGTGTGGCCCCCGGTGCCATGGGGGAGGTCACGGGGGAGTCCGAGCCTCCGGGCGTCCGGGCTCAGGGCCACACGGGAGCAAGACAGGGCCCGGCTGGGGACTGAGGTTACTGACCACGAGCACGGAGATAAGCCTGAGGACCCTGTTTGAGTCTGTCGGACGCTGGAGTTTAGGTCGTTCCCGGGTCTGGTTAGTTCAACGGTTTGCCTCGAGGGGGACCGCATCTGCCTGCTTCCGGCTTTGCTTATCGCTTGCGCACGCACAGAAGTTTCTGAGATTTCTCGCTTCTCTGCCTTCTGCCGTCAAGCTTCTCTTACTCCGTTCTGTCTGAGTTTCTTTGAACTTGTTGTGTTCCGGTCGCGACCCCTCCCAGCTCCGGGCCGTCAGCCCGGGGCCCAGCGTCCGCGCGGCTGGCTTCTCCCGCGTCGCATCCGCTGACAGCACCTCCGTGCGGAGGGGCACAGGCTTTGCTGGACCCGCCGGGGTCGGGCGGGAGCCCGGTGCCGGTGGCCGCCGGAAGGCAGGAGTGTGTCGGAGCTGGGCGCGCTCCGGCCAGGACGGCTGTGGGTCCCTGGAGAGCCGGCGTGGGTGCTCCGGGGGCCGGGCCTCAGCTGCGTTCTCCCCACAGAGCCGCTTAGTGTGGATAGCGTGGCCAGCAGCCTCGGAGAGCCCGGGGAGAGCTCCGACAGCCTCCCGTCCTCGGAGCCGGGACCTTGTCCATTCCAGCAGCGGGACGCGTCCCCAGCCACGCCCCTGCCCAGGCGGCCCTCCGCCCTGGTGGAGCCGGCCTTCTACCCCCCGGGCACGGCCCCTCCGGAGCCCGGCAGCAGCCCGAGACTGGGTGTGGACTTGGCCCTGCCCGGGGCGCTCCCCGAGGAGCTTCCCCTCATCGCCAGCCGTGTGGACGTGGACACAGAGCCCGAGGAGGCCGTCGCTCCTGCCCAGGTGGCCTTGTCGGTCACCGAGTTTGGACTCATCGGCATTGGGGACGTGAATCCCTTCCTGGCTGCCCACCCAGCGTGCCCAGCCCCTGGGCTGCACTCGGAGCCCCTGTCACAGTGAGTGTGGCCCCTGCCCCGGGTCCCCCCGCCCCGGGTCCCCCCGCCCCGGGTCCCCCCAGCCTCGGGCTGCACTGTGGAGAGGGGAGGGCTGTGCCCCGAGGGCCCGAGGATGGCTTGGCCACACAGAGCAGGCTCGGTTGCTTTCTTTACTTTCATTCTCTACTTTTAATTTGGCTTATTTATTTTTTTGACTAGGTAATACATTCATATGGTTCAAAACCCAAAAAGGTACACATGGGGCCAGTGCCAGGCCTGTCCCACCCCTGCCCCCGCCACCAGTCCTCCCCAGGTGCCCCGGACAGCGCTGCCCCCGGGGAGCCTGTCCACCAGCATAAGTGAAAACACGGTCTGCTGGGGGAGGCGAGGTCGGGAGCCACGGTCTCAGCCCATGGCCCCCGGGCCGCGCCATCTGTGGGAGCGGACTGACCCTTTCTCGATCTCTCCCTGCAGCTGTAACGTGATGACCTGTTGACCCCTGGCTGCAGGCGGGCGTGGCCCGGACTGGACGTGGGGCCGCCGCGGGGCCCGCCTCCGCCAGCCGTCCCGACCCCTCCCCTCCTCGGGGCCTCGGGCAGCGCCGCCTCTGATCCCGCGCACAGCAAGGATGGGGTGCGCGGTGGCCGGGCCGCGGCCCTGCCCTCCTCACACACAGCCTGGCGCCCTCGGAGCCCGGCCCCGCGGTCCGGTCCGTGCAGGCTGCTGCCCCCAGCGCGGTCCCTGGCGGGCGGCCCGAGGCGGAGGGCCGGCCCCGTGTGGCCAGCAGAGGCAAGGACGGTGTCCCTGCCCCCTTGGGGAGGTGGGGAGATGGGGCCGGGTGCCGCCCCCACCAGCAGCCTCCGCCCGGGCGCCCTCAGCTCTCTGCGTGGCTCCATCTCCCTGCCCCTGGCGGGGTCACGGGCGGCCCCAGCCCGGGGGTCGTGGGCAGCTGCTACTCGGTGCCAAACCCCGTGGGGCACAGAGCCATATACCTCGACGTCGGCTGCGCCTGCCCTCGACCTCCGCCCTGCTCTCCACTTCAGGAAACGCCGCACTTTACGCCCCTCCCCGCCCCCCAGCCCGGAGCAGCCTCAGGTGTGGGGCCGCGGAGACGGGGGCCTGCACCCCCCTTGGCACCAAGGCACCGCTGCCTGCAGCCTCGAGGGGCTGGATCAGCTCCACTCCCCTGACCCCGTGGGTCATGATTCTGTTGAAGCTCCCCAGCAAGATGGTTTGGGGTCCCGGTCCTTCTCTTTCCCAGCTTCCCTCGTTTTATTTATGTTTCTGTTTACAAATTGGAGTGGGGTCCTCCCCGGGGCCAAGGCAGCGCTCCGCAGCCCCCGGTGACACCAGGAGACGGTTTGGGCTCGAGCCCGTCTGCAGAGTTGGCCGCAACCTCCCCTCACCCCACCAAGGACCACACTGTGAAGTGATAACTGCCTTGAATCCCTTGCTGTTTTATTTATTAAACTTGATTTGAAGCCCCTGGTGCCTCGTGGTGGCTGGGAGGGCGGGGCGTGGGGTGGCGCTGGGGCTGGCCGGCCCCTTGGTGGGCCCTGTGATCTGGGCTGAGTCGTGACCGAGATGGTGAGGGTGTGGGGGGCCGGTCACGACGCTGCTGACGTGAGGAAGCCACAGGCAGCGCAGTGGCAGGGAGAGCCCTGGCTCCCACGGAGGAGGCCCAGCGTCAGGACGTGTGGGGGTAGAGGCCCGGTGGTCCAGGGAGGGTTGGTTTTGTTCTAGGCCTGGGGCCCCCGGAGGGGTACGCGGAGGCTTGAGACCCCTTCTCAGCTCCCTGTGGTTGCACAGCAGTGGGTCCCGGAGCTGGAGCCTGCAGGGGTGCAGCCTCGCTGGGTGGGGGCAGGTGACACGGTGGGGTGGGGGCAGGTGATGGCAGGTGACATGGGGAGGGACAGGTGACACGGTGGGAAGGAGGTAGGTGACACGGGGCAGGCGACACGGGGAGGGGGCAGGGGACATGGGAAGGGGTAGGTGACACGGTCGGGGAGGGGGCAGGGGACACGGTCGGGAGCAGTCGGGAGGGTTGGGTGCCCGGTGTTGGGGGCCGGGGTGTGTGTGGGGCTGGGTGGCGGGAGAAGCCTTTAGAAGGTGCCCACTGGAGCGGAAAAGCGGGACTTGAGAGGAGTTGCTCCGCTCCCTCGGGGTTGGCTCTGCTCGCGAGATGGCTGCGTTCTTACTTTGCTGTTAGCTTTCACGCTATTTTTTTTTTTTTTTTGCCTCTCTATTCAATGACGCATCCCCTTCGTCTTTGCTTCCCTTTTCCCGTTGCTGGAAGTATCTTTTTCACGTCACTGTGTCCGTTTCCTCATCCTGTACAGTCGGTGCTAAGTCACGTTCTGGGCGAAGGACAAGCGAAGAAGAGGCACGGCCATCGCTGTGGGGCTCCGACAGGGCGCGCCCGTCCAGGAGAAACGGACCCCCGGCCCTCCTGGAGAAGGGAGCGAGTCGAGGCCAGCCCGAGTGTGACCGTGTGCACACCTGCGGTGCGGCGTCCTTGCTGGGGGGGAGCCGTGGGACGGGGGTGCCCCGCGGCGTTCGGTTCCTCCCAGTCAGCCTGTGGCCTGCCGGTGGGGGTCTCCGTGCTGGTGGGGTTCCCGCCCGGGCGGCCAGCAGATCCCGACCCACCCTGTGCCCGAGGACGTCCCGGCACGCCCAGGCTTGGTGGGTGTGGATAAAGCCGCCGGGCGCGTGCAGGTTTCCAGACCCAGTTCTCGGGCGGGGGAACAGTCAGGGGTGAGGGCGTGTTTCCTCCTGCAGGCAGGCTCTTGCGAGCGCTCGCTCGAGTCCGGGTCGGGATTTGGGCCGCTCTGAGACAAGCGTGGCAGGCGCCCTTCCGCGGCCGTGGCTTTTGAAGACGGCTGCGTGCGCCTGGTGCCTAGCGGTCGCCGTGGCCGCGGGTTTGTGGCTGAGCTGAGCGGCCGTCCGTGGCGGGGCTGCCGCGGGAAGGCCCTGTTCCTGCACTTCTTAGTTTGGCTTTGTGTTTGCTGGATCTAGGATAAGGGTTGGCGTCGGACTCCTGGTGTGGGTTGGGTTTCCGAGGGCAGGGCGTGTCTGTCCCCGAAGCGATCGGGTCGGTGATCGGGTCGTGGGGAGCACGCAGGGTGTCTCCTCGTGGAGCACCTTTCCTAAGCCTGGGGCGTCCCGGCCCTTGTTTGTCGCGGCCTCTCTACTGCTCCCTAGTGTCTGGCCGCCCAAGGGGTTCCCCGTGTTCTTTAACTCACGCCTTTTATGTTTTGGTTATAGGATGCGTACTTGGCTTTTTCCATTTCTCCACGGAAATTCATTTTCCACCTTTTCCTGTAGACACTTTACCTGAATCTTCGCCGTTTTTCACCTGGGGGTTATTTCTGGATACTACTTCTCTTAACTGTCTTCCTCTGGTTGGTTGGGTCCCCCTTTCTCCAGTTTTGCTGGTTGTTGTAAACGAGTCATTGTCCCCGTGTTGATGTGCACACACGAGGACCCGGCCAGGCTGTCCCGTGACCGTTGGCTTCTGGCTTTCTCATGTGGAGACGGCAGCCGTGGCAGCAGAAGCTGCAGCTCGCCTGTGCTGCACCCCCCCCCCCCCCCCCCCCCCCCCCGCAGCATGTGTCTTTTCCCAGCAGCTCCAGCAGGAGCCCTGGAGTGAGACTTGTGCCCGGGACTGAAGGAGTGACCGGCCAGACCTGGGTCAGCGGCCCACCTGCAGGGGAGAAACTGCCTCCCCAGGAAGGGACCAGCTGCCAGGGTGATGGGGGGACGGGGGACGGGAGTGTGGGGGCAGCGGGAGAGGCAGCCGGGTCTGCAGGCATGTGGAGGCCGGGGGCCGCGGAGGGCCAGGCCATGGGAGGCGTGTTTGGGGGGGAGCAGGAGCGGAGTCTGGCTGGGGCTGGACATTTGGGGCGGAGGGGGACGCCACAGGGGAGCCCTCGCTGTGAAGACCGCCCTCTAAAGGAGTGAGCAGTCACGCTCTCTGGCCGTGACTCCGCGGCCACTGACCCCGGGCTGAGGGTCCCTGGCGCAGGCTGTAGGCACTCGGTCATTCCCTAGTCACCAGGCCGTGTCTCCTTCCGTCGGCACTGCCTGGTGCCTGCCAGGCGCTGGCTCTGTCCCTGGGGCTGAGGGTGGGCAGAGGGGACGGTAAGCAGAGACAGAAACGGGGCTGGAGCTCAGAGGACGTGGTGGACGTGGGGTGCGGGGGCAGGGAGGGGGCTGTGCCGAGGGGGCAGCTCAGCCCGAGATCCGAATTCGCTGACGCTGGCTTCTGACTTGAAGGTGGCCCCAAGTGCCTGCCCCGCCGTCTCCCATCCGATTAACACTCCAGGGTGCTTCCTGGGGAGCGGGGCTCCCGTTTGGGCAGGCCACTGCCGTCTCAGGCTCAGGTACCGTCTGTGCCGTGATGCGGACGGGCGGCTGAGGCAGCGTCCCCGCACACTTGCCTGTCACAGCCCCCAGGGGGACAGGCCCGACTCCAGGACCCTTGGCGGGGGCAAAGGCGCAAGTCTGGAAGAGCTCCCACTGGCCTCTCTGAGCCCCAAGAGTATACTTTCACGTAATCCCTCCACCCGCATGAGGCTCGAACTCAGCCCCGGGAGAAGGACAGAAAGGCCGGGAGTGGGGCCATTGGGGGCACCTGCTCTGTGCCAGGAACCTTTCTGCTCCCCTCCCGGCAGCACTCCCTCATCTGCCTCCCCCAGCACTCCCTCAGCACTCCGGGCCTGCAGGACGTCTGGAGCCCGTCACGTTGACGAGAGCTGACCCCCTTCTGAGCCCTGAGCTCCACTGCCCGGTGGGTCACCGGGGACCCAGGGGACCCAGCTGGGGGCTCAGTCTGCCACCTGCATGTGGGGGAGGAGCTGTCCAGGTCCGGCTCCCAGCCTGGGTTTTGTCCCTCGAGCGGGGCTCACTGGCCTCAGGTTCTCTCTGTAAAGGGTTAAAGCAGGTTCCAAGTGGGAAGACTTCTTGCTGCAGGGAGGCCCCCAGCTAGCAGAGGCAGGGGCCCTGACCCCAATCCCAGCCTTAATCCTAATCCTTGCTGCCCTCATTAGATTTTAATCCTGACCCTGCCCAGGTGTTTGAAGGACAGCGTGAGACAGGTCGGCAGGGAGGGTAGTCGCTCCAGACCCACACGGTGCCCCAGGCACGCGGTTCTCCACGCTCACCAGGGAGCGGCCCATGCGCCTTCCTGCCCGTGGCCGCTGCGCCCGCAGGAACCTCTCCTAGAGATGTCCTGCGTCCCCCATGCAGCCCAGACTCAGACCGTCCTCCCACCCCGAACACAGCAGGCGCCCCGTAAAGAACCCTGCCTCTCCTCCCCTCCAGCACCTCACTTTCTCGACGCTGACCATGAGTCACCCCAGGTGAAAGTGAGAAAAGTTCAGTGATGAGGAGACCAGGTAACAGGTAATTCTCACAAAAACCATGATCCATCATTACGCACCGTGTGAAGAATAAACGAGCGGAGGGACCCGGAACCCGGGACCCGCCTCCCCTTGGGGTCCGCCCGGCCCCGTGAGAGGCGGCCAGGAAGCCAGTGAGCAGAGCTGGAGCCCACCCGGGGCAGAGAAGTGCTGGATCCAGCTGAGCCTGAAAGTGGCCCCTGTGGCAGCCCCACTCCCCCCCAGGCACCGGAAAAACCCTCCCGCCTCAGAGGAAGAAGTCTAGGAATGGAGGAGGAAACTGCATTTTTTTAGGATGTGTGCCCGCCCCCCACCTCCTTGCCACAAGCGGTTGGAAAGGGGGGGTGCTGGGAATGTGCCTCCCACATGTCTCTCCAGCACACCGCAGATGGAAAATCTGAGTCCAGGAGTTTCCATGCTGGACTTTGTCCTGTCCCGGGTGGGGGGTGGGCTGGGTTATTCTGAGTGTGGGGGTGGGGCAGGGAAAGTCTGGGGCACAGAAGAGTGGGCCCTTGGACAGCCTGCCCCCCAACCCTAATGGCCAAAGAGCCCGAGATCCGCTGGGCACTGCCCCCCAACTTCCAACACCTTGGACTCCTCCTGGAACCCCCTGCACCCCACACATGCCAGGGAGCAAGGTCAGTGGGGCTCTGCGTGGAAGCCCCAGCTGCCTGACCTTGGGTCAGGGGCTGCTTCTCTCTGGATCTGACTCCCTTCTTCTCTAAAAAGGGCTGAGAAGCATCCTGTTTTACCATTGTTGGAGGAATTGGGGTGGTGAACGTGTTTTCAAGGTCAAGGGAGCAGGCCCCCTGGGCCCAAGGCCCTGCTTCTTCCTGCTGTGAGACCTTGAAAGAGGGACAGAACCTGACGTGTCCTGTTTCCTGCCAGGTTCGGGCAGGGGTCTCTCCAAGGCTGATCACAGGGATTCAGCCCAGAGGGTCTCGTCACGGCCCCCTGGGTCTCCGTTGCCCTGGCTTCCCAGCTCGGGGCTCCTAGGACCTAGCGAGGGTGCGGGGCACAGACCCTTGTCAGCGCCCGCCCCCCTTCCCCCGTGTGGTCCTGTTGTAAAGTTGGGACAGTGAGTGCGCTCCACGGGAGCGGGGCCGGGGGCCGACAGCCTCCAGGGTGGGTGTTGAGGAACTTGACCTTCCGAAATGCTGCGCATCACAGAAATGCCAGCGTTTTAAGCATTAGGCGGGAGGAAATCCCCCGCAAGGAAGGCAGGACGCATCAGGTTTGGGGCACTTCCTGACTCGGAGGGACTCAGATGTATCCAGCCTTTGGGTACGAGGAGACCTGGGGATGCGTCCTGCTCGGTCTGCCCGCCCGCGCGCTCCTCCGTGCGTGCGTGGGCGCCTTCCTTCCTTCAGGCCACCCTGCCCTTCTCCGACCCAGCCGGCCCAATCTGCGGGGGACGCCCTGGGGGGGGCTCCGGACCGCTGTCCCCGGGCCTCCCGCCAACGGTGCGGCAGCGCCGCGCGCAGACCACCCCTCCCGTCTCCAGGCCCGCGTGGGGTCTGTCGCCCGCCCACACACGCACCCTCCACGCCGCTCCTCCCGGCTCGCCGCGGCCGGGCGGGGTGGGGCGGGGCGGGGGCAGAGTCCGCCCCCTGCCCTCGGGCTGCCCCGCCCCCGCCCCGCCGCTCCCCTGCCTTCCCCTGCACGCCCCGCCCCGCCCTGGCAGGGCCTGGCTCGGCGGCCATGTGACCCCGCGGCCTGGCCCGGGCGCGACGGGACGCGTTGGGACCGGCGTCGGGGGTCGCGGGCGCGGCCCGGGGCGGGCGTGGGGGCGGCATGGAGCGGAGGTGGGTCTTCGTGCTGCTCGACGTGCTGTGCGTGCTGGTCGGTAAGAGCCGCGGGGACCTGTGTGTTGGGAGGACCCCGCCCCCGGCGGTGCAGCGCCCCGGGCCCCCGATGGTTGGTTTGTGGGGGCGGATCGGGGAGGCCCCCTGGGGGCGGAGGACCCCGCGGACGGCCTGCGCGCCCCGGTGCCTGCGTGCGCCCTCCCTGGCCTCGGTTTCCCCTGGCCGTCCCGGGACCCCCGCCCGCGGCAGCAGGAAGTCCCCGCCGAGGGGCTGCAGCTCCGCCGCGTCCGGCCGGGCAGGTGATTCACGAGGGCGGCGCCGGGGTTTGGGGCGCGGCCGCGGGTCGCCCGGGAGGACCTCCGCCCCCTGTCCCGGGATCGACGCCCCCCCCGCGGGCACACAGCTGGTCGGTGGGAGGCGGACCCCCTTCTCGGCCCGGGGAGAGATGGAGAGAAAGGCTGGGCCCCCGGCTACCCGAGAACCTGGCGCCTCAGGCGGCGCGCACCAAACCTGTCGGGCGGGTTTGCGGGCCAGGCTGGGGGAGGGGGCGGCCCGAGGCCCCCTCCCCGCCCCTCCCCTAGGGTCCCAGGAACAAAGGCCGAGTGTTTGCTCTGGAGCTGTGCGGACAATGGCCCCAGAATTCTACCCCCGGCGCTAGGAGGGGCCCCTCGGGCCCAAATCGCACCCCGCCCCTCTGTGGGGTTCCTGCTCCTCCGCGGGGGTCGGAGGGCTAATTCCGGACGGGTTGCGAAGGCCAGGCCCTCCTCCTGAGCGCCAGACCCTAACCCTGACCCCTTTGGAGTGGACTGGTCGGCAGCAGGAAGAAGTGCCCCCGCGGGTCTGCCGGCCCTAGCCATCATTTATTGAGTGGCTGTTACATGCATTTATGTATTAGATTTTATTTACTTATTCGACAGAGAGGAGAGAGATCACAAGTAGGCAGAGAGGCAGACGGGGTGGGGGGGGGCGGGGGCAGGCTCCGCGCTGAGCAGAGAGACCCATGTGGGGCTCCATCCCAGGCCGAAGGCAGAGGCTTAACCCACTGAGCCACCCTGGCGTCCTGTGATTTATATTTAAACATCTGCTTGGCACCTACTGTTTGCCAGACAAGAAGTGACAGGAGTATAATGAAAGCGTTTCCACCGAACAGGCTGGTCAGGGAGGTTCCGTTTGCCCAGAGAAGTTCAGGCACCTGTGGGAGGTCACACAGCGGCTGCCGATGGTGCTGAAATTCGGCTGTGTTGGCTGCTGTGCCAGGGGCTAGAGACCCAGGCAGACTGGGTCCCGTTCCTGAAGCTTCCGCCCGTAGAAAGTTGAGTTCCACAGGGTGACAAGGGGGCCCTGATGAAAGTACGGGGAGGGTGTGGGGGTGTAGGGAGGCTCCGCAGGGGTCTGCTCTGGAGCTCGGGTTCCAGTCCGGGGCGACCGTCTCCAGTGGGAGGGGTTGGGGTGGGGTGGGGACCGGAGCCGGGAGGCTGACCCGCCGCCCTGCCCCAGGTGCAGGCATGGGGCTTGAGTTGCTGTCTCTGCCCCCCCAGCTTTGGGGGTTCTCCTCCCTGGCTTTTCTGCCTCCACCCTTGCCCTCACTCACCGCAGCCAGAGGGACCTGTTCCCTTCTCCCAACCATGTGGTGTCTCCCGCTCCCTCACCGCGAGATTCCCAGTGATTCCGTCCACCCCCCGCCCTCCAGCTCTCCAGGCATGAGCCCCCCCTGCGGGCTGCTGCGCGGGCTGGTTCCTCTGCCTGGCGCTCTTCCCCAGATCTGCCCTGATCTTCCTTAGCTCCCTCGGGCCACCTTCTGTGTGCGGCCCACCTCACAAGCCCAGAGCCCCACGATCCTGGTCGCCGGCCCTAACCCTCAGAGCTCCGCAGGCTGGCCTCTGCGTCCCCCCAGACTCAGCACGCAGTGTGGTCCCTGGGGAGGAAGAGTTGCCTTGCCCCTGCCTCCTGTGGCACTCAGGCCGCGGAAGAGTCACACCCTTTTACACGTGTCCGTCTGCCGTGCTGGGGGCAAAGGGCGCCCTGCCTGTGTGTGTCGTCACCCTCAGCTCAGCAGGGCCCTGGGACCCCAGAGCCCCAGCAATGCCTCCTTCTGCCACACTTGTGGAGATGTGGAGGCCTTGGTCTGCCCAGGGGTCTGCCCAGGGGTCTCCAGGCACGCCGGCTCTGTGCCTTACCGTCATGTGTCCCTGGTCTCTCCGGCCGGCCCTAGCGCGAAGGGCAGGGAGTTCTCTCTTTTAAAAGATGCTTGTGAAATACTGGCACAGGCCGAGCTCTGGGAAGGCTCCGGGGACAGCTTTGAGCTTGGCCGACCCCGCTTGGGTGCTCGGGGACTCAGGTGTCCCACCGCGTGTAGACACGAACGGTGCCAAGAGACAGGGAGAAGAGACATTCTGTGCCAGGGGGGCCAGAGTGAGCGCCCAGGAAGGCCAGGTGGAGCTCAGGTTGGAGGGACGACCGGCAGAGAGGCTTTGGGGGGTGAGGATGCGCACCGGCTTCCCGGGCTCCCCGGGGCTCGGGGAGGAGACAGGAGGCTGGAGGGAAGTGAGGACGGGGGACGATGGGAGGTGCGGGGTGGGGGCTGTGCGATGGGCCTGGAGGATTTGGTTGTTTATCTGTGGTTTATGGGGAATCTCGAGGGGGTTTATTGGGGCCACGGCCGTGTCGGGCCGCTGCAGAGGTGAGAGGTCAAGGGACCAGCAGCCGGCGGCCAAGGGCCCCTCGAAGGCTGCTGGGAGCACGTGGCTGGGGGGGCCGCGCGGCCACTGGCTTCTCTCCCCTGCCCCAGCCTCTCTGCCCTTTGCCATCCTGACGCTTGCGAACGCCCCGTATAAGCGAGGCTTCTACTGTGGCGACGAGTCCATCCGCTACCCCTATCGTCCAGACACCATCACCCATGGGCTCATGGCTGGGGTCACCATCACGGCCACCGTCATCCTTGTAAGGCACGACAGGCTTGGAGGCTGGGGGGCGGGGTGGTCTTTGGGGAAGAGGACCCCCTTGGGCTTCCCAGAACCCCAGCCAACTCAGGGTGGGGGCTGGCGAGCCTGACCCCCGCTCTGTGGGGAGGGCGGGGGCCCGGGGAGCCCGGGGCGGTGGAGCCGCCCACAGCCGGCGTCGCCGCCCGGCCACAAGGCCCCTCAGCCGCTCGCCGTGCAGGTGTCGGCCGGGGAGGCCTACCTGGTGTACACAGACCGGCTGTATTCCCGCTCCGGCTTCAACAACTATGTGGCTGCTGTCTACAAGGTGCTGGGCACCTTCCTGTTCGGGGCTGCCATGAGTCAGTCGCTGACGGACCTGGCCAAGTACACGATCGGCCGCCTGCGGCCCAACTTCCTGGCCGTGTGCGACCCCGACTGGAGCCGCGTCAACTGCTCCGTCTACGTGCAGGCGGACAGGGTGTGCAGGGGCAGCCCCGCCGATGTCACGGAGTCCAGGTGGGTGCTGGTCAGACACCCCCAGCCCTGGGGGAGGGCCCGCCAGAGCTGGATGCGGGAGAATGGGCGGTTTGGGGGTCACTCCCTGAGCAGAGGGTCAGGGGCGGAGGCCCCGGGGGTGTGGGGGCATGAGGCCGGGCGGGATGGCCGCCGCTGTCCTCTGCTCTGCGCCCTCACGGTCTCTGATCAACTTTTCAATTAACTGCCATTCTTTCTTTTGTATTATTTTATTTTTTTAACAAATTTTTCAACACATCAGCTTTTTTTTTTAAGTTTTTTAAATTAACATATAATGTATTATTGGCCCCACGGTACATGTCTGTGAATCATCAGGCTTACACATTTCACAGCATTTGCCTCACAGCATACCCTCCCCAGTGTCCATAACCCTACCCCACCCCCCACCTCCCAGCAACCCTTAGTTTGTTTCGTGAGTTTAGGAGTCTCTTATGGTTTGTCTCCTTCCTGATCCCGTCTTGTTTCATTTCTCTCCCATGACCCCCTACGACCCCTGCCCTGCCTCTCAAATTCTTCATATCAGAGTGATCATGTATAATTGTTTTTCTCTGACTTAATTTCGCTTAGCATAATCCCCTCTAGTTCCATCCACGTCGTTGCAAATGGCAAGATTTCGTTTCTCTTGATGGCTGCATAGTATTCCATTGAATATATATACCACATCTTCTTTATCCATTCATCTGTGGATGGACATCTAGGTTCTTTCCAGAGTTTGGCTATTGTGGACATTGCCGCTATAAACATTCAGGTGCATGTGCCCCTCCCGATCACCACATTTGTATCTTGAGGGTAAATACCCAGTAGTGCGATTGCTGGGTCGTAGGGTAGCTCTATTTTCAACATTTTGAGGAACCTCCATACAGTTTTCCAGAGTGGCTGTACCAGCTTGCATTCCCACCAACAGTGTAGGAGGGTTCCCCTTTCTCCGCATCCTCGCCAACATCTGTCGTTCCCTGACTTGCTGATTTTAGCCATTCTGACCGGTGTGAGGTGGTATCTCACTGTGGTTTTGATTTGTATTTCTCTGATGCCGAGTACACATCAACTTCTTAAAAAGATTTTATTTATTCATTTGAGAGAGAGAGTGCATACGCACACACCCGTGGTGAGGGGAGGGGCAGAGGGAGAAGCAGACTCTCTGCTGAGTGGGGAGCCCAACATGGGGCTCTATCACAGGATGCTGAGATCATGATCTGAGCCGAAGGCAGACACTGAACCATCTGAGCCACCCAGGCACCCCCTTATTTTCCTTTTTAAGAGATTGAAATGAAATTCACATAACTTGGGACACCTGGGGGCTCAGTGGGTTAAGCCTCTGTCTCTGACTCAGGTCATGATCTCAAGGTCCTGGGATCGGCTCCGAGTTGGACTCCCTGCTCAGCGGGGAGCCTGCTTCTCCCTCTCCCTCTGTTTGTGTGCATGTGCTCTCTCTCACAAAAATAAATAAATACATACAATCAGTACAATCTTAAAAAATATTCACATAGCTAAAATTCACTGGTTTAACTGTTTTAATGTGTACAGTTTCCTGATTTTTAGTTATTTGCAGTGTGGTGCAGCCATCTCCACTATCTTATTATTTTTTAATGATTTTATTTATTTATTTGATAGAGAGAGAGAGAGAGAGAGATCACAAGTAGGCAGAGAGGCAGGAGGAGAGAGAGGAGGAAGCAGGCTCCCTGCTGAGCAGACAGCCCGATGCGGGGCTCGATCCCAGGACCCTGAGATCATGACCTGAGCTGAAGGCAGAGGCTTCAACCCACTGAGCCACCCAGGTGCCCCCATCCCCACTATCTTATTCCAGAATATTTTCATCACCCCAAAAAAGAAGATTTATGTCTGTTGTTAACCAGCACCCCATCCATCCGTGCCCCCGTCCCCGTCCCCAGCTCCATCCCCAGCCCTGTCCCTGTCCCCATCCCTGTCCCCAGCCTCGTGCCTGTCCCCAGACCTGTCCCTGCCCCTAGTCCTGTTCCCAGCCCCGTCCCCATCCCTGTCCCCAGCCCCGTCCCTGTCCCCATCACCGTCCCCAGCCTCGTGCCTGTCCCCAGCCCTGTCCCCCCCAGTCCTGTTCCTAGCCCCGTCCCCATCCCCGTCCCCAGCCTTGTGCCTGTCCCCAGCCCTGTCCCCGCCCCTAGTCCTGTTCCCAGCCCTGTCCCCAGTCCCGTCCCTGTCCCCAATCCCCATCCCCAGCCCCTGGCACCCATAAGCCCCCTCCTGTGTGGCTGTCTCTGCCTCTCCTGATGAGTCGCACGTGTGGAGTCCTGCACCACATGCCCTCTCATGTCTGGCTTCTTGAATGTCCCGGAGCTGACCCATTGCAGTGTCTGTGTGTTTTTGCTGCCCCTATTTTGGGGCTCTTGCTTGGAGGTTGGGTCTCTGTGATTGTTCTGTCATCCTCACGGATGAGCCCTCCTCACTGTAATATCCTTTGTCTCTCCAAGTGGGTTTGTTTTCTGAGTCTGTTTGGTCTCCCAGCGGTGTAGCCGCACTTGTGGTTGCGGTTTACATGGAATGGTTTTCCCTTCTTTGTCCTTTTCAACTCACTTGTGTGTTTGAACCTGAAGTAAGTCTCTAGTACATGGCGTGAAGTTAGGTTATTTTGTAGATAAATCTGTTTTATAATCTCTGCCTTTTAACTGGAAAGGCTAATACATTTACATTCATTGTAACTACTGATGAGGAAGGGCTTCTGCTGTCTCACTTGCTTTCTACATATTTGTTTTTATGCCGACTTTTGAATTTCTTCACTACTGCTTTCTTTTACATGAAATAGTTATTGACTCTGCCAAGAGTTTGTGGCCATATGGAGCTACCCCCCTTATGAGATTATTTTCACAAATTATATTTTTATACATTGCATGTTCATCAGCTTAGATTTATAGCTACTATTTTATGCAGTTTTTTAAAAATTGAGGTATAATTGGCATGTACTGCCAAATTAATTTTAGGTGCACAACATAACACTGTTTGTATTTATCCTGAAATGGTAAGCACAGGAAATCTAGCTAGCACCTGTCCCTGGGTATGCAGTTACCTTTCCTGGTGTTTCTTAGGTCTCTGTGTGAGTCTGACTTACTGTCTAGCACCCTTCGTTTCTCCCAGAAACACTGCCTTTTGGTTTTTCTTACAGGGCAGGATTGGAGCAATGAATTATCAGTTTTTGTCTACCTAGGAATGTCTTCACTTCTCCTTCATTGTTAGGGGATAACTTTGCCAGGTGTAGAATTCCTGTTCCTTTGACTGTGTCATCCCGCTGCCTCTGGCTTCCATGGCTCCCAACAAGAAACCAGCTGGGAATCGTAGCGAGGGCCCTCCTTCAGGGGGTGTCTCTTGTCTTGCTGCTGCACGAGTCTCGCTGACTGTCCTTTGGCAGGATGATGGTGCAGTGTCTCTGGGACTTTCTCCTTTGGGAGGTCACAAGCCTCTTGGGTGTGTCAGTTAATGTTTTTGATCCAGTTAGGGAAGTGTCCAGCCTTTATTCCTTCCAACACCCTTTCTGCCCCCGTGTGCCTCTTGCTCTTTGGGCCTCACTGTGTGGATGGTGTCCCTGGTGCCCACTTCTGTCTCTCCCTTTTTCTACCCTCCACGCATCCAACTGAGTCGTCTCCGTCGACTTGTGTCGTGGTCACTCTTCTGCCGGCTCAGGTCTGCTCATGAGCTTTTCATTTCGGATACTGCTGTTTTCAGCTCCAGAATTTCTGTTTGCTTCCTTTAGACAACTTCTGTCTCTTTGTTAGTATTCTCTGTTTAGTGAGACGTTCGTGTAGCTCTTTGAACAGATTTTAAATGGTGGCTGAAATGTCTTCGTCCAGGAAGTCTGGTGCCCGGGGCTCCCTCAGGGACAGCTTCTGTTAATAGATGTTTTTTCCCTGAGTGTTGGGCACACTTTTCCCTGCATGCTTTGTACTTTTTTGGTTGAGAACTGGGTGTCTTTTATATTGTAATGTAGCAATTCTGGAAATCGCACTGAACTCCCGCCCCGGGATGTTAGTGATGTTTCTGAACTCGTTCTGCAAATTCTGTATTCTTTGTCATGTGTGGTCATGAAGTTCTTTCTGTTAGCTCAGTGCTCAGCTGGTGAGTGGACAGAGCTCCCCTTAGACACCGGGCCCCAGGAGGAAGGTATCTCCCAGAGTCTACTGATGGGCTCGTGTGCTGTGCTGGGGCCTGGCATCGGTGCTCAGCTGGGCTTCCTGTTGGCTGTGCTGCTCCTGAAGGTCAGCCGGAGGTGAGGGCCGAGGGCTGTTTCCTGAGCTTCCCGAGGGTCTCTGTGCTTCAGTGCCGTGTGTCACCTGCACCGTAGTGACAAACATTCACCGTAAAGGTCTCAGGGCAATGCCCCAGGTGGCTGCCTCAGTGCTGGGAGTGGGGGCAGCCCCTCAGATCCACCAACCAGGGGCCACATGGACCGTCAGAGTTCTGCCCAGAGGGGTCTGCTCTGCTCTTGGCACACGTGGCTGCTGTCCCTGCGAGTCTGCCTGTGCAGGTGTTTTTCATTTCCCTGATGAATGGCGAGACCTTTGAGGTCTCTTTATCTGCCACTTTCTTTTGTCCACTGATGTCCTTTTTGCTAAAGCTTGAATTCTTGCATCAAGTACCACAGATGGGAGCCAACCCTGAAACTGTGGGGCTGACTGTGGGCCCCCGCAGTTGTCTGCCCTGGGTCCGAGTCTTTGCCACCACATCCTGGTCAAAGACCGTGAGCTGCAGTTGGAGACTTTCTGGTGCTTGGTCAGCAAAGTGAAGAGGGGCCGTGTTTCCCCCAGAGCCCTCCCTGTGCTGGGTCTCAGATGATGGGAAACACAGCTGGGGGTGGGCCCAGGGGTTTCAGAGGCCAAGATGGGCGTCAACTCCCCAACCTATGAGCCTGGGCCCCGGCCCTGTTCTCTGTGTGGGCCTCCTGATGCCCATCCTCCCCTTTCCTAGGCTGTCTTTCTATTCCGGACACTCCTCCTTTGGGATGTACTGCATGATGTTCTTGGCGGTGAGTCTTTTTCCCAGGATTGGCTTGTGGGACCGGCCATGCCACTGCCTTCCCTGGGCCTCCATGTTCCTGGCCTCAGAGCTCCCATCTGTGCCCTGGGTGTGGGGTGAGCCCAGGCGGCTCCTGGGCTGATGGCCGCCCCCTGCCCCCAGCTTTACGTGCAGGCGCGGCTCTGCTGGAAGTGGGCGCGGCTCCTGCGGCCCACCGTGCAGTTCTTCCTGCTGGCCTTTGCACTCTACGTCGGCTACACCCGAGTGTCTGACCACAAGCACCACTGGAGTGATGTCCTCGTTGGCCTCCTGCAGGGGGCGCTGGTGGCCGGCCTCACCGTGAGCTCCTGGGCTTGACGCCCCCCTGCCCCGGGTCCTCTCGTTGTCCCCGCGGAGCCTTCCCGCCCCGCCCACTCCCTTCCCGGGCCCCCTGCCTCTGCTCCTCCCGCCCCGCCCACTCCCTTCCCGGGCCCCTGCCCCTGCTCCTCCTGCCCCGCCCACTCCCTTCCCGGGCCCCTGCCCCTGCTCCTCCTGCCCCGCCCACTCCCTTCTCGGGCCCCCGCCCACTCCCTTCCCGGGCCCCCTGCCCCTGCTCCTCCTGCCCCGCCCACGCCCTTCCCGGGCCCCTGCCCTTGCTCCCAGCAGCTCTTGCCTTCTCCCCCAGGTTCGCTACATCTCTGACTTCTTCAAGTCCCGGCCCCCACAGCGCTGCCTGGAGGAGGAGGAGCTGGGGCGGAAGCCCAGCCTGTCTCTGACGCTGACCCTGGGTGAGGCTGACCGCAACCACTATGGGTACCCAGTCTCCACTTCCTGAGGCGGGGCTCCGGGCTGTGGGTCAGGCTGTATTTGGGGTCCTGGCCGGGCCCTCCTCTGGGGTGGGGACGGGGGCTCTGGACCCGCTCCAGGGGCCCGGTGCTGGTGGCCGGCGGGCTACCCACCAACCCCACCTCCTGTGCACTGGACCCACGGTGGGGGTGCACAGGGCGGCCCCAGTGTCGGGAACGGGGACCCTGTGCTCTCAGCTCCCTCCGGACCCACTTCTGTTGGAGGAGAGGGGAACTGGGAGCTCCAGACAGACGCTGTTTTATAAAGTGTAATGTATATGTGGACTTTTAGTAAAAGAGAGTGTTTGCTCGACACGTGGTGTCAGCCTCCCTTCCTTCTGGCCGTTCTGAGCACCGTTCAGGCCACAGAGCGGTCCCCGCCCCCCCCCCCCCCCCCCCCCCCCGCGCGTGTCTTCGTCTGGCTGCTGACTCGTGGGGACCACACCCTTTAATAAGCTGGCAATCCTCAGTGTTCCCGGGGCTGGGGGCGGCCGCGGGGGTGGGCACGGTCCCGGGGGCTGGAGGCCTTAACCTGTGCAGCCTGGTGCCGGCTGGGGGCAGACTGTCCGGATTGGGTCCTCACTCCGCCCGCTCCTGGGTGTCGAAACTGGGTCTGGAGATGGAAAGAGTTGTTTGTGAACCAGTCAAGTCAACAAGGGAATGACGGTAACAGCCTAGGCCTTGCGGGCTTTCTCTGGTCATGTCAGGGAGAGGGAAGGCGGGAGGGTCGGCAAGGGGGAAGGCCTGAGGGTCAGGGAGGTTCGGAGGGTCAGAGAAGGGAAGGTTGGGGGGGTCGGCGAGGGGGAGGGGTCGGAGGGTCAGGGAGGGGGAGGGTCGGCGTGTGTGGGAGGGTCAGAGTGCCAGGGAGGGGGAGGGTTGGAGGGTCAGAGAAGGGAAGGCCAGAGGGTCAGCAAGGGGGAGGGGTCGGAGGGTCAGGGAGGGGGAGGGTCGGCGTGTATGGGGGGGTCAGAGTGCCAGGGAGGGGGAGGGTTGGAGGGTCAGGGAGGGTGAATGCTGGAGGAAGCAGGCACAGCTTGGCACAATGCCCAGGACAAGGGTCCACGCAGCTACACGAGGTCCCTGCCATTGTCTGAGCCCTGGGGACGGGGAGGGTTGAGGAAACTCCGAGTTCGAATCCGGGTGCATAATTTGTCTCCAGGGCCCTCTGCTCATAGTAGAGCCTCTGCTGAAAGCCCCCTCCCCCAGGACAGCCCCCCCATGGACAGGCTTGGACAGAAATTCGGATGGAGCTCAGAGCCTCCTCAGAGGCCTCGTCGGATGGCCTGCAGGGCTGCGCCCCAGGTCTGCTGTGGGGGGGGCTTGAAAGCTCCCGCGTGGGGTGTGGGCCCGGGGCTGGACTCCTTATCTCTTTTTGCTCGGAGATCTACCCTCTCCCTCCAACGGCCTGGGACCTTGCCCTGGGATCCTTCCATCTTGGCAGCACCCACCCTTAACAGACATACTGTATGGGGGCTTCTGGGGCGCTAAGTCGCCCACGTCCTTCCTGGAGGACTTGCCCTGACCTTGGTCATGCACGTGGGGTCGCGAAGCAGCTCCTCTCACTCTGTCCTCAAAGGACAACTCTTTGCCGCTCACAGACGTGAACAGCAGGGAAGTAAAATAGAGACTCATTGCTAGAAATAGATACTTTTGAAAAAAAGAGATGTGGCGGCACCTGGGGGGCTCAATCGGCTAGGTGTCTGCTTTTGGCTCAGGTCATGATTCCCAGGTCTTCTCCCTCTCCGTCTGTGGCTCCCCCTGCTTGTGCTCTCTCTCTCTCACTCAAATAAATAAATAAAATCTTTTTTAAAAAGATTTTATTTATTTGTTTGGCAGAGAGATCACAAGCAGGCAGAGAGGCAGGCAGAGAGAGAGGGGAAAGCAGGCTCCCCGCTGAGCAGAGAGCCCGATGCGGGACTTGATCCCAGGACCCTGAGATCATGTTCTGAGCCGAAGGCAGAGGCTTTAACCCACTGAGCCACCCAGATGCCCCAATAAATAAAATCGTAAAAAAAAAAAAAAAAAAAAGATGTGTTCCAAACCTTAGTATAGGGCAGCCTCTTGTAATTGGGGAAAACAGAGAAAGTGGAATTGAGGCAAATCTGAGGTCTTGGCCAGAGCAGTGGCTCAAGAAACAGAGGCCACTGTGAGTGGTGGGTCCCTCGCACAGGGAGGATGCGTGAGAGCCGCCGGGCCTCTGGAGCCCTTGTGGACGGGCTGGCACCTCGACACGATGGCGGAATGGACGGCGCTCCCCTTGCAAGGACAGTGTAAACAGTGGGTGAGATTTTTGTACTAAATAGGTGTCAATGGGGCGCCTGGGGGGCTCAGTGGGTTAAAGCCTCTGCCTTTGGCTCAGGTCATGATCTCAGGGTCTCGAGCCCCACATCAGGCTCTCTGCTCGGCAGGGAGCCTGCTTCTCCCACTCTCTCTGCCTGCTTGTGATCTCTCTCTCTGTCAAAGAAATAAATAAAATCTTTATAAATAAATAAATAGGTGTCAAACAGGTTACTTATTTCTAAGTGTTAATGTTTCATTTGTCCCCAAAGCTGTTGTATTCCATACCCCTCGCACGGTGTTCAGACCTTGGGGAGCTGGCCTGGCCTTGGGGCAGGGACGCAGCCTTGCGGGAGAGGGTCTCCCCGGCCACTGGAACCTTGCCCTCGGTGCTGCAGCAGGTGGGGCGGAAAGAGGCCCGGACGCGGTGGGACGCCGGTGTGCTGGACATCATGCTGGACCTCCGTGACCCTCCGTGCAGTTGCCCGGGGCTGGGAAGCCTGGACATCTCAGGATGCAGGAGAAGGCAGTGGCCGAGTCCTGGCTGCATGCGAGGGGGGGCATGTCTGTCAGTGAAGGGGGCGAGGTTCCCAGCCAGACCCCCAGGGAGCGGGGAATCCGGAAGCAGATGGGAATGACGGATTTGGGTGCCCTGTCAGCGCCCACGGCCGCACTCCCTTCCCTGGTGTGGAGACCTTGAGGGCCGAGACCTGTGATGCTGCGGCCCCAAACAGTGGGAACGCCCGCGGTAGAGACCACTCTGAATGCAGTTTGACCACCGACGAGGAGGAAGGAGCAGGGAAAACAGAAGGTGGGGGCGCTGAGGGTCTGGCTGTTGGCCTGGACGGTGAGAGGGCTCAGGGCTTCGTGGAGACCCAGGGCCACAGCTGTGAGGAAAGACAGACAGCTGTGCTGGTCAGACCCATCTCCAGAGTCCTCAGAAGGCATAAAGGTCACAGCCTCTGGCCACAGTAAGCTTCCTGCTTACAGTGTGAGTCATGATTGTGTGGCCACTCGGCCCGCTGGTCTTCATCGAGGAGAAGGGAGGGATGCGGTTTCTGGGTTCACTGGGGAAATTCAGGGAAAGTTGGGGCATTTGGTACACCGGGCAGAGCTGTAGGGAAGCTCTTGAGCGGGACTGGAGGACTATCCTCCTTACAGTTCTCGGACACAGCGGCACGTCTCTCCCTCTTCTTACAAAGGGGATTTTTCTGTTGCTCCTCCTTGGAAGCTCCTAGATTCTTAGCCATGGAAATATCATTTCTCCCAGCCTGTTCTCAGTGCCCGGCACTCCCCCTACTTTCCGATGTTTTCGAAAAACTCTTCCTGACTGACTACTGGACGAGAAGCAGGAATTTCTTTTCGGTTCTTTAGGTGCACAATGCTGGTGTGTTTTTGTTGGAAATCCTGCTTCCTTTGGTGTGGGGTCCCTGCTGAAGCAATGAGGAGCGAGGTGGTGTGATGTCCGCAACCTACCATCTCCCACAACACAGAAGTGTGAAGCAGCTGTGGCAAAATGCTATGCCTCATGAAGTGTTTGTGTTCATGATGTCAGTCTGTGCTGTATTTTGAGGATTTTTATATCCAATAAAGGAAAATTCTGCCCAAGTGAATTTTCCTAAGTTAAACAGTATTCATGCATTTCTTATTTCCCAAATGATCCCTATTTAAGTTGCAACAACATAAAATCCTTAATGAAAAACAATATCATGTTAATCTTTGATATAAATTAAATATAATTAATTGTAGTTAAAAATTAATATTGGTTACCGCCTGATATAAGAAGGCAGTTCCCCCCCTTCATTAGCCGTAGGAGTGGTGGTGACAGCCTCGTGTCCTTGTCACTGAATGCCTGTAAATGGAGAGGGAGAGAGATAGTGTACTGTAGAATTTAATGCATTTTTAAAAAAGATTTTATTTATTTGACAGATCACAAGTAGGCAGAGAGGCAGGCAGAGAGAGGGGGAAGCAGGCTCCCCGCTGAGCAGAGAGCCCAACGTGGGGTTCAATCCCAGGACCCTGAGATCATGACCTGAGCCAAAGGCAGAGGCTTAACTTACTGAGCCCCCCAGGCGCCCCTATACTGTAGAATTTAAAAACCTCTGGTTTTTCTTAATCCTCTCAGCACATTTTCAGCAGCTGGACAGCTCCTGACACATCTGTCAGCTGGTGGACTCCAGCCATGTCTGAGAAGATATGCTGGTATTTCGGCCAGCCTTATTTTTAGCAGTTGTGATTCATGGGGAGAAGCAGCCCACTTTATCCATTTATCTTTTTTTTTTTAAAGATTTTTATTTATTTATTTATTTGACAGAGAGAGAGATCACTAGTAGGCAGAGAGGCAGGCAGAGGGAGAGAGAGGGAAGCAAGCTCACCGCTGAGCAGAGAGCCCGATGCGGGGCTCGATCCCAGGACCCTGAGATCATGACCTGAGCCAAAGGCAGAGGCTTTAACCCACTGAGCCACTCAGGCGCCCCACTTTATCCATTTAATAGCCCAATTTTGGGTGAATCCGGAACTTTGGATGAGACTCTCCAGTTGGTAAAAGGCTGGAACTGCCGACCGTAGGCTCCTGCCCTCCAGGGGTGCCCAGCTTCTCCCCATCGTGTCTTCTCCTGGCTCCCGGAGGAACTGCTCACCCCTTCCGGTGTCAGAGACGAGTAGCTACATGGCGTTCAGCCACGGTGTAGCAGCGACAGCAGCGCGTCTGAGGCCAGAGCGCGTCCCTGGAGGCCCCCTAGCTCAGGCCTGGAAACTGACCCTTGGCGCTCTGCAGGAGACCAGAGGGAACTTGGGCGACCTAAACGGGAAGAAACAACAACAAAAAAGCACGTCCCGTTTTCTTTTCAGGGGCAACAATCCAGAGAGGATATTTCTGTGATACCCACTTGAAAAACACACTTTCCTTTCCCCTCCAGGAAAAGTGCTCTGTGTGTTAAATAGCTTTATTTTCCGTAAGAAGTGAGGCACCAGGGACTTGTTCAAGGCATGTCCCACGTTCAACCTCACGGAGAGGTCGACCTGGACGAGACCGCTAAGGAGCTTCTTCTAGGAGGTACTGAGGTTTCCTATGGCCCATGGTGTTTTCCTCTTCGTCCCTGCCGGGGTGAAGAGCTCCCCACTCCCTGAGTCCTGTGCATTCTGGGTTTCCATGGTGACGAAGGTATAAAGACACACTCTCCCAACTCTGGAGAAGACTTTCAGTTCTGCCCCACCTCACCCTCGTCTCTACTTGTGGGGATTTGCAGTTTGTCAGTGCCCCCGTCTGGGAAGAAGCAGCTGGAGAGGTCCCTGCAGGGACTTCTGGGGCTTGAGGCTGGGGGTGGTCTGGCCGGGTCCTGACAGCCCCGTCAGGGAGCGCTCCAGGCCTTTCCAGTCACCGCCATAGACCACGTAGACCCGACTCCCTAGGGTCACATTGTTCAGAAGATCGATGTTCCTCTTGGTCTCCTTTGTGCAAACCGCAAGGCTGGGACGTGCACATAGTTTCTGTGGTGCAGGGGGAGCATTCGGGGGCCAAACTCATCTATGCATGTGGTGACCCTCTCTTGGCCACTTGCAGGGCACCATTTGGTGCTTTGTCCAAATATGGAAGGCACTAGTGACATGGGGCCCTTTAAGTTCACTTATAAAATAAAGATCTGGTTTATCAGCCACAGGGGTTCTATTTGAACCATAAAATAAATAGAGGGTAAAATGAAGGAAAGTTGTGTTGTCTCAGGGATTCTACTGAGAGGTTTTTGTTTAGAAGATCAACAGTAAAGCTGTTCAGTTAGGGTTAAGTTTAGTGCTGAGGTCAGGATGGGGTCAGGGTCAAGGTCATTCTAAGGGAGTGAGGACTTAGATCCACATCCTTGGTGGCTGAATGTCTACATCAGTTACCTGAAATTTTCCTGCATAAACAAAAGTAAACTGAAGCGAGAACTAGACCATGGTGCTGTCGGAGGAGGCTCCAGACAGCCCCGCCGAGCCTGCAGAAGTCTCCGCCCTCAGCCACAGAGTGCACAGCCTTCTCCCATCAAGTCCCTGGGCGGGCTGTGGATGACATGTGAGGGCACCGATGGGTCAACTGCTTGAAGGAGATGGAAATCATACCGGTAAACTTTCCTGACTGCAGTGGAATAGAGCTAGACGTCAACATAGAAGGAAAACCGGATCAAAGAGAGCTGGATCTCACACACTGCTCAAACACCAGCTGGTCCAGGTGGAAAACCAGAGTGAGAGTAAGGGGTGCCTGGGGGGCTCAGTTGGTTAGGGCTCCGACTCTTGATTTCAGCTAGGGGCGTGGGATCAAGCCCCATGTCAGGCTCCGCACTGTACGGAATCTGCTTGAGATTCTTTCCCCCTCCCCCTCCCTCTGCCCCTCCCCACTCCCACTCTCTCTGTCTCTCTGAAATAAACAAATAGACCTTTAAAAAAAGTGAAATTAAAAAATATCCTGAGATCAACAAGCAAGACAACACAACATAGCAAAAGTTGTGAGATGTGGCAAAAGCAGTACTAAGAAGGATGTTTATAAAAGCCTGAGTTTATTTTATTTTTAAAATTTTATTTATTTATTTTACAGAGAGAGAGAGAGAGAGAGACCACAAATAGGCAGAGAGGCAGGCAGAGAGAGCGGGGGAAGCAGGCTCCCTGCTGAGCAGAGATCCTGATGCAGGGCTTGATCCCAGGACTCTGAGATCAGGATCTGAGCTGAAAGCAGAGGTTTTAACCCACTGAGCCACCCAGGCGCCCCTGACTTTATTTTTATTCTTTTATTTATATTCAATTAGCCAACATATAGTACATCATTAGTTTTTGGTGCAGTGTTCAATGGTTCATTAGTTGTATATAACATCCAGTGCTTATTATAACACGTACCCTCCTTAATACCCATCACCTGGTTACCCCATCTCCCCAGCCCCCTCCCTTCTATGACCGTCAGTTTGGTTTCTGGAGTCCAGAGTCTCTCATGGTTTGTCTCCCTCTCTGAGTTCTCCCCCCTTGGATTTCCCTCCCTTTCCCGTGGTCCTCTGGGCTATGTTGCTTATGTTCTACATATGAGTGAAACCGTATGAAAATTGTCTTTCTCTGCTTGACTTATTTCACTTAGCATAGTCCCCTAGAGTTCTATTCATGTCGATGTATATGGTGGGCATTCATCCTTTCTGATGGCTGAGTAATATTCCATTTATATACGGACCACATCTTCTTTATCCATTTATCTGTTGAAGGGCATCTTGGCTCCTTCCACAGTTCAACTATTCCGGACATTGGTGCTATGAACATTGGGATGCATATGCCCCTTCTTTTCACTACATGTGTATCTTTGGGGTAAATACCTAGAGGCGGAATTGCTGGGTTTAGGGTAGTTCTTCCAATCCATGAGCATGGAACATTTTTCCATTTCTTTGTGTCTTCCTCAACTTCTTACATGAGTATTTTATAGTTTTCTGAGCACAGATTCTTTGCCACTTTGGTTAGATTTATTCCTAGGAGTCATATGGTTTGGGGTGTAATTGTAATGGGATTGACTTCTTAATTTCTCTTTTTTCTGTCTTGCTCCTGGTATATAGAAATGCAACTGATTTCTGTGCATTGACTTTATATCCTGACACTTTACTGAATTCCTGTATGAGTTCTAGCAATTTTGGGGTGGGGTCTTGTGGGTTTTCCACATAAACTACCATATCTGCAAAGATTGAGAGTTTGACTTCTTTGCTGATTCAGATACCTTTTATTTCTTTTTGTTGTCTAATTGCTGAGGCTAGGACTTCTTGTTCTATGTTGAATAGCAGTGGTGATAGTGGGCATCCCTGCTGTGTTCCTGATCTCAGGGGAAAAGCTCTCAGTTTCTCCCCATTGAAAATGATATTTGCTGTGGGTTTTTTCATAGATGGTTTTGGTGATATTGAGGTATGTACCCTCTACGCCTACACTGTGAAGCGTTATGATCAGGAAAGGATGCTGTACTTTGTCAAATGCTTTTCCAGCCTCTACTGAGAGTATCATATGGTTCTGTTCTTTCTTTTATTAATGTATTGTATCACATTGATTGATTGATTTGCAGATGTTGAACCAACCTTGCAGCCCAGGAATAAATCCCACTTGGTCATGGTGAATCATCCTTTTAATGTACTGTTGGATCCTATTGGCTAGTATTTTGGTGAGAATTTTTGCATCCATGTTCATAAAGGATATTGGTCTGTAATTCTCTTTTTTGACGGGGTCTTTGGTTTTGGGATCAAGGTAATGCCAGCCTCATAAAGTGAGTTTGGAAGTTTTCCTTCCATTTCTATTTTTTGGAACAGTTTCCAGAGAATTGGTATTAATTCTTCTTTAAATGTTTGGTTGAATTCCCCTGGGAGGTCATCTGGTCCTGGGCTCTTGTTTGTTGGGAGACTTTTGATTACTGACTCAATTTCCTTACTGGTTATGGGTCTGTACAGGTTTTCTATTTCTTCCTGGTTCATTTTGGTAGTTTATACATCTCTAGGAATGCATCCATTTCTTCCAGATTGTCTAATTTGCTGGCATATAGTTGCTCATAATATGTTCTTATAATTGTTTGTATGTATTTGGTGTTGGTTGTGATTTCTCCTCTTTCATTCATGATTTTATTAATTTGGGTCCTTTTTCTTTTCTTTTTGATAAGTCTGGCCAGGGGTTTATCAATCTTATTAATTCTTTTGAAGAACTAGCTCCTGGTTTCATTGATCTGTTCCACTGTTCTTTTGGTTTCTATTTCATTGATTTCTGCTCTAATCCTTATTATTTCTCTTCTCCTGCTGGGTTTAGGCTTTAAACACACAAGTGTTTAAAGACTAAACTTTCTTATTTCTTGAGAAAGGCTTGTATTGCTATATACTTTCCTCTTAGGACCGCCTTTGCTGCATCCCAAAGATCTTGAACAGTTGTGTTTTCATTTTCATTTATTTCCATGAGTTTTTTTAGAGTTCTTCTTTAATATCCTGATTGACCCATTCATTCTTTATTTAGTAGGATGCTCTTTAGCCTCTATGTATTTGAGTTTTCTCCAATTTTCCTCTTGTTATTGAGTTCAAGTTTCAAAGCATTTTGGTCCAAAAATATGCAGGGAATGATCCCAATCTTTTGGTATCAATTGAGACCTGATTTGTGATCCAAGATGTGATCTATCCTGGAGAATGTTCCATGTGCACTAGAGAGGAATGTGCATTCTGTTGCTTTGGGATGGAATGTTCTGAATATATCTGTGATGTCTGTCCATCTGGTCCAGTGTCATTTAAAGCCTTTATTTCCTTGTTAATGTTTTGCTTAGATGATCTGTACATTTCAGTTAAGGGGTTGTTAAAGTGCCCTGCTATTTTTGTATTATTGTCGGTGTGTTTCTTTGATTTTGTTATTAATTGGCTTATGTAATTGGCTGCTCCCATGTTAGGGGCATAGATATTCAAAATTGTTAGATCTTCTTGTTGGACGGAAACTTTAAGTATGATATAGTGCCCTTCCTCAGCTCTTATTATAGTCTTTGGTTTAAAATCTAATTTGTCTGATATAAGGATTGCCACCCCGGATTTCTTTTGATGTCCATTAGCATGGTAAATTGTTTTCCATCCCCTCACTTTAAAGCTGGAGGTGACTTTGGGTCTAAAATGAGTTTTTTTGCAGACAGCATATTGATGAGTCTTTTTTTTTTTTTTTTTTATCCATTCTGATACTCTGTGTCTTTTGATTGGGGCACTTAGCCCATTTACATTGAGGGTAACTATTGAAAGATATGAATTTAGTGTCATTGTATTGCCTGTAAGGTGACTGTTACTGTAAATTGTCTCTGTTCCTTTCTGGTCTATGTTAGGCTCTCTCTTTGCTTAGAGGACCCCTTTCAATATTTCCTGTAGGGCTGGTTTGGTGTTTGTAAATTCTTTTATCCTGTCCTGGAAGCTTTTTATCTCTCCTTCTATTTTCAATAACAGCCTAGCTGGATATAGTATTCTTGGCTTCATATTTCTCTTGTTTAGTGCTCTGACTATATCATGCCAGTCCTTTCTGGCCTGCCAGGTCTCTGTGGATAAGTCTGCTGCCAATCTAATATTTCTACCGATATATGTTACAGACCTCTTGTCCCAAGCTGCTTTCAGGATTTTCTCTTTGTTTCTGAGACGTGTAAGTTTTACTATTAGATGATGGGGTATTGACCTATTTTTATTGATTCTAGAGGGGTTCTCTGGGTCTCCTGGATTTAGATCCCTCTTTCCATCCCCAAATTAGGAAAGTTCTCTGCTATAATTTGCTCCGATATACCTTCTGCCCCTCTCTTTCTTTCTTCTTCTGGGATCCCAATCATTCTAATATTGTTTTGCTTTATGGTATCACTTATCTCTCAAATTCTCCCCTTGTGATCCAGTAGTTTATCTCTCTTGTTCTCAGCTTCTTTATTCTCCAACCTTTGGTCTTCTATGTCACTAATTCTCCCTTCTGCCTCATTTATCCTAGCAGCAAGAGCCTTCATTTTTCATTGCACCGTATTAATAGTCTTTTTTATTTCAACTTGGTTAGATTTGAGTTCTTTTATTTCTCCAGAAAGGGATTCTCTAGTGTCCTCTATGCTTTTTTCAAGCCCAGCTAGTATCTTTATAATTGTCATTCTGAACTCTATTTCCGACCTCTTACTAATGTCTATATTGATTAGGTCCCTGGCAGTTGGTACTATGTCTTGTTCTTTTTTTTTGAGGCGAGTTTTTTCACTTTGTCATTTTGTCCAGAGAATAGCTGAATGAGAGAACAAAATGCTAAAAGGGTAACAACGACCCCAGAAAAATATACACTACATGAATCAGAAGAGACTTGCAACTGGGGAAAAATCAGGGAAAAAGAAAAGAATATGATCAGGTTGGTGAATAGAATAGGCACACACTAGATTTTGGGTGTATTTTAGGCTGTTAGAAGAAACTGCCTCCCAAAGTTTTAAGGAAACACACACACACAAATAAGGGTAAATACGATGAAGGGATGGAATATGACTGTAAAGATGAACATTAAAAAAAGACTTTAAAAAAGGAATTGATAAGAAGTTGGTTGAAAAAAAGAAAGAAAAAATTTAAAAAGGGGGAAGAATGTGATCAGGTGGGAGACTAGAACAAAGCCATACACTAGATTTAGGGTATACTTTGATCTGTTAGAAGAAACTGTATCTCAAAATTTTAAAGAAAGAAAAACTCATATATATACAAAAAATAAGGTTAAATGCAATAAAGAGATAGAATATGACTGTACCAACAAAAATTAAAAATATTTTTTAAAAGGTATTGATAAGATGTTGGTTAAAATAGGAAAAAGGGAAAATTCAAATAAAAGAAAGAAAAAGAAAAAATAAAGAAAATTAAAAAAAATTAACTTTGAAATACTAAAGAATTTTGGGGGAAAAGCTATGAGTTCTTTAACTGTCCCTCAGAACAATGTACTGCTTAAAATATAACCTATGAGAAATTTTACTAGTTACCAAGCATGCTTAGATATAGCCTTAAGAAAAACATGTACTGGCAATGAACCTCTGGGGGAGAGGACGATATACGTCCTTGAAGCCAAGTAGCTGGGGATGCCCAGCTCTCTCAGGGTGGAATGCCGCCTGCTTCATTTTTCCGTTATCTCCCCTTCCCCAGAGAGCCCCTTCAGTTAGTTAGATGATGCTCTTGTTTGGGTTTGCTCACTATAGGTCATGCACTATGTGACCAGACATATTTTGCTTTTCTTCTTACTCATCTGCAAAACTCATGGTTAATGTGTGACCTACTCTGGCTTCTTTGTTGGTTGTTACCTACTTTCTAATAAATATGAGACTGAGGAGTTGTTCGGGGCGACAGTCTTTTCTACTGTTGCCCCCTGCTCCCTTTCTCTTGCAGCTGACTTGTTTGTGCCTCCTTCTTCTCCCATTTGCTGTCAGGAGGTGGCAACTTCTATGTGCTGTATTCCCCTAGCTCTGGAGTTTCACAGTTCTCATTGATCAGTGAACTTGGTCTTGGCTAGATGTTCTTGCTGATCTTCTGGGGGAGGGGCCTGTTGCCGTGATTCTCAAACTTCTTTGCCCGAGGCAGGATTGCACGGTCCTTGCCAGGGGCTGGCCCAAGCAATCTGCTCGGGTTTGCACTCAGAGCTTTTGTTCCCTGAATGCTTTCCATACTGCTTTGGAGGCCGGGAATGAAGATAGTGGCCTCCCAGTCTCTGACCTTAGGATCCGAGAGCTCAGAGTCCCGGTCCTCAGTGCGCCCTTGGAGAAAAGTCGTTAGTCCTTCCCATCTCCCTGGTCTCCGGTCGCACTCCAAGCTCAGCTGGCCTGTGACCGAGCATTTCTATCTCTGGTGCATGGCCCCATTTGGAGTTCCCAAACCCAGCAGATTCCTGCAGCGCGCTACTGTGCTGCCCCTCCCAGAGGAGGGAGGAGGGTCCCTTCAGCTCTACCCCTTGTGGGGTCCCTGCTTGAAGAGCAGTGGCCCAACTCTGCCTCAGATCATGGTTTAAGGTGAGTCTGAGCTGAGAGCCACTCCTCAGCTCCGTCTGTGCAGCCGGCTTCCCTGCCCTGATATCTGGGAGCTATGCTGCACTCAGACATCCCCCAGTCTTTCTGTGACCCCGCAGGTCTTGAGACCACACTGTCCCAGTGTGGGCTCCTTTACCCAACTTAGCCACTGGAGCAACATCCCTCCACAGAGCAGACTCTCAAAGTCCCAATTTTGTGGCTCTGCTGCTCTACTACTTGTTGGGAGCCAGCTGATGGAGGCTCCCCCCACCCCACCCCGACAGTCTGTCTTCCCAAATATCACCTTGGATTCACTTCTCCAGATGTCCTATCTTCCAGAAAGTGGTCGCTTTTCTGTTCATAGAATTGCTGCTAGTATTTTCTTTAATCTCCTGTTGAGTTTGTAGGTGTTCAGAATGGTTTGATAACTATCTAACTGAATTCCTGGGCCCAGAAGAAATTTGGGTCTCCTACTCCTCCACCATATTGCTCCTCTCTTGATATTCTCTGTCTTCACAAACACTGCATTCTGTTCCTTAATAGTTCTGTTCTGTAATAATCTCGATGATCCCTTGGTCTGGTGTACCTGTATATTTGCTGATTCCGCAGGAAGACTTCTTGAAACTTGCTAACTTACTCTTTACTCCCAATTACCTTTAATATTTACATTCACAATCAAATTATTTGTCTGTAGGATGTACTGGACTTGGTTTAAAGATCTAAGAGAGACTGAAAGACAATGATTTCCAGTAACATAATTTTTGGGATCTTTTTTATCTTTCAAACTTGTATTGGTTTCATGGGGAGTTCTTTGTTATTTACATTATATATGTACACCTTCTTAATTCTTCTTCATAAAAAGAAGCCTGTAGATATGTTTCTTGCCCACTTAACTTTGGCTAATGCCCTGACACTCCTATTCAGAGGGATTCCAATTATAATGTCATCATTTGGAACTGGAGCATTGGAACTGGAACATCATTAGGCTGGAGATGGGCGATATTGGATGTGGAATAGTGCTCTATATTCCCAGAGTTACCCTGAGTATTTCTCTGGGCACAACCACCCTCCAGAGTACATTTCAAACAGTAACTATTACTGCAAGTAATTCTAAAAATGGGGCTGACTCAAATACAGAATTTCCAGTTTCATTCAACTCGCTTTACTTTCCTTTTGGATGATCAACTTGGTCATCTATTCTGTGGTTATTTACAAACTGCAGCCACCAGGAATACCAAGGGGTGACGGGCTGGGGCATTATAGTGCTTATTGTAAAAACAAGGCATTTGATCACCAGATAGCACCAATATTTCCAAGTACGGTATTCATTTGAGACTTGTTACTTCTCTCCCTGATGACATGTAATAGTATCTACATGGTAGATAATTTATAGACACCCCAAAACAGCTCAGAATGTTTGCAATAGCATCCAGTCTTCACCACGCTTTCCCAAAAACAAAGCCACCCATGTCATTCTCATACTGGTGAGCTGCTTTGTTTTCTTTTACTGGACCGACACCTTTCTTACTGTTTATTCATTTTATTCAGTAAGAAAAAGCAGCAACTGGAGAAATTTAGCAGCTTTTTTTCATCATGTTACCCGACCATCTGTTTTTTCCTTCCAATTAAAAATGAAAATAGAACTTCCAGAATAAATTTCATGAAAACAAGCATCAGATTTTTCTCTTTTTAAAGAAAATTCATTGATCATAGGAACACCCCTTAGCATTCTCCTACACCACAGAAGTCATTTGTATGAATATACATCACATGCTTATCAATGACGTGAATTATTTATAGTCCCCATTGAACTAAGTTAACAATCCAAAGAGCTATAATTAAGTTATTGTTAATTTATGAAACATTGTAGACATAAATGTAGGGTTTAGATTATGATGTCATGTATACGTTTTAAAATTTTATAAAATAGCAACATATGTAATGTAGAATGGTTTGTAACATAGGAAATATTATTTATCATAAATTACAGAAATTAGTATATCCCCCAAAGAATTTGGTTCCTTTTAGTGTAAGGTAACCCTAATCCTAAGCAAGGGATGAAAGATGTGTGTTTATTAAATTGTGCTCTATACTTTTGTATGTCAGGAATATGTCACATTTAGGTTTCAAAATAAACAGAATTATTAATATTTGCATATAAACTCAGAAATGTGTTCTAATTTGCAATAATTTTTTTTACCTAGTTTAGATAGAGGGAATACCAAGAAATAAACAAGATCCCCAAATACCTAGATTATTGTCCTGAGAACTGTTGAACATACAGGTAACTTGGGGTTTGGATTGAAGGGTGAAGGAAGTGCAAATAATGGTCCACACCCAAGAACTATGTGTTTCCCACAGGCAGAGAAAATCAGACAGCTTGTCACAATTATGCATAATTCCCATGAGCTACATGCTCAGCCTATGGCATAGTAGGATAGTGCAGAGCACATGGGTCTGGTATGTGGTTAGGAAGTAAGGTGTCGATTTGGGTTTGGGCTTAAGGTCAGAGTCTGGGGTTAGGGTTTGGGGTCAGGGTCAGGGTTAAGTTTAAACATAACTGGCCTCTTGACCTCCTCCATCTCCCTGGGTCTCCAGGGTGGACAGGACTTGCCCAGTGTCACACATGAGTCCAGGATTGAGCTGAAGCCTTGGTTCTCTGCCCTTCAGTCCTGGATTCTAATAGAAGAGTGAAACATCTCCCTGGTCACTGAGTGTTTCAAGTCCAACCCAGCCCCAGTCAAGGGTAGTGGAGGGTGTCAGAGATCATGGATTGTTCTTTCCACTCTCCCACCTGGGCAGAGTGCTGCTGACCCCATTCTGCCGGGGCAGCTCCAGGTGCCAGCACAGCCCTGACCTGTGAGAGCACTCGGCAGACACGTGTGGATTTATACAGGCCTGGGTGCAGGGGCCCAGGAGTCCCCATGTGCACCCCTCTTGCAGACTGGTGGGGCTTTCCTCACACCCTTTGCTTGGATGCACTCCGTTTGCTTATGGATTCATCTATTGAAGGACACTCTGGTTTCCTTAGCTTTTAGCTATGATGAATAGAGCTACTGTGCATGATTGCATGTAGTTTTTGTGGGAAAACAGTTTTTCAAAGCAGTCTAAATACTAGAAGTGTGATTGTTGGATGTTTAGGTGATACTTATTTAGCCTTGAAAAAACTGCCAAACTGTTTTCCAAAGTGGCGGTATGTGTATCTCCATCATGAAGGAGCGTTCCTGTCATTCCCCACTGCCAGCAACCAGTGTCCTCATTCTCTGGGCTTTAGCATTTCCCATCGGTGTGCTGCACTATCTCACTATTGTTTACATTGGTTACTTCCTAATGATAGAGGATGGAGAGCATATTTTTGCGTGCTTATTTTTTTATCTGTACATCTTCTTTGTCCAGGTGCCAGTTCAGATACTTACCCAGTGTTAATTAGGTCATTTGTGCTCTTGCTGTTTAGTTCTGAGAGTTTTTTGTATAGTTTAAATACAGGTCGTTTATCAGATGTGTGTTTGGCAAATATTTCTCACGGTTTGTGGGTTGTCTTTTAGTTCTCTGAGCAAGGTCTTTCACAGAGTAGAAGTTTTAACTGTAAATTTCACATTATCATTTCTTTCTCTTCTGGATCAGTTTGGTGTTTTGTGTTAACACTTATCACCAAATCCAAGGTCATGTAGATTTTCTTTTATGTTTTCTTTTTGACATTTTGATAGTTGTATATTTTGAATTTGTGTAAAGTTTTGAGTGAATTTCGGTGGAAGTTGTAAAGATTTTGTCTACATTTCATTTCCTATCATATGGTTTCCAATTCATTGTTCCTTTAGTATTTCAGGAGAAGCTGGGATATTGTACTCTATTTCAGTTAGAAATTTTCGAAGTTTATTGGGTTCAGCTGGACCGGGGAAGGAGCCAGGTGCGCCCACGGAACTGAGGGCACCGCCGGCTGCACTGCCTCCTGCCCTACCCGCGCCTCCCGCAGGGGGCGCCCGAGCCCAGCTCCTGACCCACAGGGGGCGCGCGTGCTCAGCCGGTCAGGGAGCCGCCTCCCATGTGGCCGCTTCAGGAGGATGTGGGCCCACATCCACCCTGACAGGACCCGCTGTGGAGATACGCATCCACCCTGACAGGACCCATCGTGAAGGCCGTGGGGCTGCTCCTGCCCTGACAGGACCTGCTGTGGAGGAAGTGGGCCCACATCCACCCTGACAGGACCCGCTGTGGAGGAAGTGGGCCCACATCCACCCTGACAGGACCCGCTGGGGAGGAAGTGGG
>CM052798.1:169142999-169167155 GCA_028533885.1 Nasua narica | reverse complement strand
GTGTGCTGACCAGAGGTCTTTCCATTGTTTTGACCAAAACCAACACTGTGGTCATGGGTTTGAGGCTCACGACACCTGGAAGGACAGTGAGGTGTGGATCAGTGTCACGGGGCCTCTAATTCTGCCATTTCCTGATGCAAGTGAGTCTAATCTGGCTAGGAAGGCCTCCCGGCTTCACTGGCACAAACACACCCTCTGAGCCGAGATAGACAATCTCTCACAAAATTCTGCAAATCTCTCCTTACCAGGTGTGCAGTGATCTCATTTTATGTTCCATTTCTTGAACCACTTCTCTGTCACCAGGCTTTATTTCACTTTCCTATTTTCCTTAATTACAAAAGTCTTTCCCACAGTCCAGGCTCGAACAGGTTTTCTATAGTTTTTTCCTAGCATTCCTAAAGGTTAATTTACAGTTTTCTATCTTTTACGCCTCTGGAATTCATTATCAAGAATTGTAGGAAACTAGCATTCTTTTTCTTTATTTATTTAAATTTCATCAGCGAACATATAATACATTAGTTCTTGACGTAATGTTCAGTGATTCATTAGTTGCATACAACACCAAGTACTCATCACCACACGTGGCCCCTTAACGTCCATCACCCGGTTACCCCATCCCCCAACCCACCTCCCTTTCCGTAACCCTCAGTTCGCTTCCCAGAGCCAAGAGTCTCTCATGGTTTGTCTCCCTGTCTAAGTACAACAGCAGGGAAAGGCCTGAGTGTCACCTGTTTCGGAAGCGCCCCAGGTGAGGCACCCACATGACCAGAGGTGGGGGAAGAGCTGAGCTAAGGACTGCAAGGGTGGAACTAGAGAGAGTTTCAGGTCAGGGCCCAGCGTTTGGTGAGACCCCTAGGGGCACAGCAAGTAGGCAAACTAGGCTGGGGGCTTCCTGGGAGCTGATACCTGGGGCATGTGCAGTCGCATGTGGGTGTTAAAGGGGCTTCCAAAACCTTGGGGGATGTGGGTGTATCCTGTCCAAGCACCCAGAAGGTAAGTGATACACCCCATTTTTCAGGAGACAATGGGACTCAAATAAGGGGGAGGACCCCCAGCTGCTGAAAAGAAATAGTCGTTGGAAGAGGCCACAGGGAACCAAGCAAGTGCTGATAAAGTTTGTAGGACAGGGGCGCCTGGATGGCTCGGTCAGTTGAGCTTCTGTGTTTGGCTCAGGTCATGATCCCAGGGTCCTGAGATCCAGTCGAGTGGGACTCCCTGCTCAGCGGGAGGGCTGCTTCTCCCTCGACCCTACCCCTGCTTGTGCACTGTCAAATAAATAAATAAAGCCCTTTTAAAAACAGTGCATGGGGCGCCCAGGCGGCTCAGTTGTTAAGCGTCGGCCTTCAGCTCAGGTCATGATCCCAGGGTGCTGGGATGGAGCCCCGAAATGGGCTCCCTGCTTGGCGGGAAGCCTGCTTCTCCCTCTCCCGCTCCCCCTGCTTGTGTTCCCTCTCCCGCTTTGTCTCTGTCAAATAAATAAATAAAATCTTTAGGGGGAAAAAAAGTGCATAGAACAAATGGTCATCGTCCAGACATCGACCAGACATCATCCGGTGTAGCTGCGAAGGCCACTACGAAGAACCAAATGAGCTGCAGAGCCACGGAGCCCGTGTTGAGACCCTCAAAGAGCAGGGCCTGTGACACACACCAGAACACCGCAGCCTGAGAGGGTGCAAGTAGGTCAGGGTCTCCAGTTAACCTCACCCAGCACCACCTACACCCACCCTATTTATAGATGGGTGAACTATGGCCACAATGAGGGGTGTGACTTAGCTGGGGTTGCCTGACATGCCAGCCATGGATGGAACACTGCCAAGAACACAGCTGCGAACAAGCTGAAGGAGCATCCTGCGCAGAAAAATGACCTAAGAGGGAAGCAGAGTTGATGGCCCAGAAGCTAAACAGTGCCCTCCCATCTTGTCTTCAGATGATTCCGGTTTCCCAGTCTCCATGCACCATGTTCCCCAGAGTCCAAGACCTGTTACAAGTGGACTTTTAGTGAACATCATATCAGGACTGAAGCCCTTGAGGCAGAACTGGGTTGGTTATCTCAGGAGCAGACAAGACACCAGCACGGTGGGAACAAGAAAAGGGGCCACTTCAGAGACGTGGTCAGGAGACTAAAATGTGCGCAGGCCTTAAGTGGGACCTTGTCCATCAGCCTTCACATTGTATCCTGGGTACAATAAAGTCACTAGGTCAGAGAAATAGGACCCAATATACACGGAGGACCACTGGCTACACTGAACGTACAAGAGGCAAGAGTGACGTACTGACGCCAACACCAGGAGGCTCACACAGCAGTTGGGGAAGAGCTAGGGCCAGAACTAGGATGCCAAGCAATGAAGAGAAAGCACAAAAGATTAGAGATGTAGTCTGAAGACCAAACTCACATACCAGCTAAAGTACTGAACACTTGTGTGGGAGAAGGATGACACAGTTTTTTGGCCTCATCAACTAGGTGGGCAGTAGGGCCATTCACTCAAAAGCAGAAGACAGGGGCGCCTGGGTGGCTCAGTAGGTTAAAGCCTCTGCCTTCGGCTCAGGTCATGAGCTCAGGGTCCTGGGCTCGATCCCCGCATCGGGCTCTCTGCTCAGCAGGAGGCCTGCTTCCCCCACCCCCTGCCTGCCTCTCTGCCTACCTGTGATCTCTCTCTCTGTGTCAAATAAATAAATAAAATCTTAAAAAAAAAAAAAAAAGCAGAAGATATATAAAAGGAGATTTAGGGTCCAATCAAATGTTTTAGACACGTCAAGTTTGAAATGCCCACGAAACGTCAAAGTAGAAATGCTGCGAAGGCAGCTGGGCTCCAGGTATCTATCTAGTCTGGGATGCAAGCTTGGGAGACACCAGCAAAGATGGCACCACAATCGCTGCGGAGGACGAAGCCACCCAATTCAATGCAACGCAAGTCCTGGGACTATCACTTGCAGCAGCCAAGGTCTGGAGAGGTCATCTACTGAGGCTCAACCTCGGTGTTTAGCCAGGATTGTGAGGACAAGAAGCTCTCCGCTCCTAAGAACAAAGCCTGGCCTCCTGGGAGCCACACTGGCTCCCTGAGGACGACACATGCTCGGGAATGAGGGCAATACAAAGGCCCAACACTGGTGAGCCTAGAACCCAACCATGCCAGACACCTCATCTGAACTCATTTAACCCACATGGTTAGCCCATGAATTCACTAACCCATCATTATAAAAAATAGTTTTATTAGTGCAATGTGACACCATGACAAAGCACACCACCATTTGACAGGACAGTCTTTTGTAAGTGAGCACCAGTATACAGTTACACAGCTTCCTCCATAGTCCTCACTACAAACAGCTGCTTAATCTCAGCCTAAAGATTAAATAAAACATTCTTTCTACAACATGCTCAACACTCACTTCAGGTTATTGTGGAAGCTCTTCTAAAGAGACCTCCTTCTTCTGGCAGGAAGGACATTTCATCTGAAAATCTACAAATGGGTCTTGTGTTTACCTGACAGTACCGGACAGGTTGGTCTTCCCCCTGTCCCACAGCCATGGCACCAGATCCACTGACCGGCCGTGGACAGAGCGACCCCACATCTGTCTGACAGAGCACTCCTGGAAAGGCTCTGCGCTGGGTACAAACTCCCGCACCCCCAGGCGGGGGGACTGTTCCGAGATAGAAGACAGGCTAAAAAAAATTGAACCTAAACTCTTCATCAGGAGTGTCCAGAGTGGCCTTCACTACCCCTGCCTGGCGAGGCCTGCAGACCCTTCCGTTCTTCTTTCTGGTGGCCTCGCCTACAGGCTGCACCTGCGCTGTGCGGGCTGCTGGGGGAAGAGGACAGACAGTCTTAGAAGAGGCCTAACTGCTAACATTACCTGCACTCATTCAACTCCAAGCCCTTGGGATAGAAAACTGATTCACTCCTCAAAATTTTAGGGAAGGTATTGTCATCAAACCCCACTTAGAGCCAGGGGCACCTGGGTGGCTCAGTCAGTTAGGCTTCTGACTCTTGATTTCAGCTCAGGTCATGGTCTCAGGGTCAGGAGATCCAGTCTCCCATGGAGCACAGGGCTCTGCACAGGGAGTCTGCTGGAGACTCTTGTCTCTCACCCCTGCCCCTCCCCACCAAGCGCTCTCGCTCTCTCTCTACTACAGCCCCAGCTGTCTCTGTCCCCGCTCTCCCAGGCCTCCGTGAGTCGACGTCCTCCCCCTGCCCACCCCTCCCCTGCCCACCCCCGCCAGCCCTGTTACTTTGGGTTTCTTCCTGTCACTCCCTAGGCTCTTCCTCCTTACCCCTGGAATCGACCAGTTCCCTACTCACCAATTCTGAGAACCCGAAGGGCCTCGCGCCGCTCGGCTTCCATCTGAGCCCTGTAGTCCCCAAACAAGGAGCGCATCAGCTGCCTCTTGCGGGGCAGGGGGGTTCTTTCGCTGCGCAGGGTTCGGATTGCCCCAATAGCATGCTCTTCTGAGGATTAAAAAAAAAATGACTCGTAACCTCTACCCTCACCTCCTGTCGTCCTACAGCAAGACAGCTCCCTCCCGCGACACCACCCGCAGGCCACAGCAGCACCTCACGGTTCCCCGCCCCGCAACTCTACAGAAAGGCTCCTCACTCTGTTTCGGACTGGGTCTCTGCATCTTGAGGCCCAACTCCAGCTGTTCCACGCACCACGCCAGTTCCCGGGCGAGCTGCTCCGCCTGTGATGAATTAGGGAGAGTGGCGATGAGACGGCAGCAGGACCCCGCGGCCTCCAGCCCCATTCCCCTCCCTGCCTCAACTCCGAGACCACATGCGCCGGCCGCGCCCTCACAAACGGGATGCACAGGGGGGGGATGCACCGGGGTTCGCCACCCTTCCCGACCCAGGCCCGCCCTTGCCTGAGCCTCCGCGCTGAGGGGCGCTTCCTCTGAGACCGGCTTTTCGGGGACCTGCCCGCCTCCATTCGCCACGGAGGCCCCATTCCGAGTTTTCTTCTTCTTTTGCTTCTTGGAGGCTGCGGCGCCTCCACGGCGTTCGGGAGGCGCCCCAGGGGCTGCGTCACTGCACGTGGAGTGCCCTAAGCAGAGACCGCCCGGCTGGGACCTGACTGCCGAAGGACTCGGGGCGTCGGGGAGCGATCCCGGGGGCTGGGGGCTGCGGGGCGCGCAGGCGGCACCTGGCCCTTCGGCCTCTGACTTCTCCCGAGCAGGCTGTCCTAGGGCCTGGAGAAAGGGGGGGCAGCACAAGGGTCATGGGGGGCAGCCGAAGGCCCAAAACCCCGGCACCCCCGCGGTCTCTCCGCACAGCTCACCGCCATGCGCCGCAGTCGCCGCCGGCGATTACGTAGGGCCGGAAGTCCGACGCCGAATTCGCTCCTCCGGAAACGCGACTGCGGCGCCGAATTCCGCTGGGCGCGGACGGCGCAGTGGGCGGGGCTGAGGCTGCGGTGAGCGGTGGGGGGCCCCCCCGAGGCCGCGGTGGGCGGGGCCCCGAGGCCGCGGTGGGCGGGGCCCCGAAGCCGCGGTGGGCGGGGCCCCGAGGCCGCGGCCTCTGAGACCTGCTGGGAGTCCGGCACTTCCTAGGTCGCAGGAACCGCTCCGGATGGACGAACAACGCCGTAAACAAGGGAACGCTGTCAAAGCCCACCTAGTGGGGAGAGAAAAGCCGTCACTGAGAAGCGTCGTGATTAGCGGCCGAAACGGGACGCCGAGTGGTCAGCCAAGACCTCACGTGCCAGGCCAGCCGAACTGGTCCGGCCGCGGGAAGGAGGCCGGGGGCAGGGGCCGCGGTGCCAGGCGAGGTCGGGGAGTTGGGCGAGATGCGGTCGTGCAAGCGTCGTAGGACAGCCCGCTGTCCGCTTTGATTCTGAGCGCAAAGGGAGTGATGTGGTCCTACTCAGACGTGTTTTAAAGAGCCCTCTGCTGTCTTGGGACGAGGGCCGGACGAACTAGGGGCGGGTGAGGCTGGGAATGGGGGGGAGGGTTCAGAAACAGAGGGAAGAGCCTGCGCACTTGCTGGTGGCCTTGATGCGAGCGCTGCAGGGGAGAGGGCAGAGGGAGCCCCAGACCACAATCCTCCTCCCCCTTTGTCTTTCTGCCCGGAGCCGTCCTCCCACCACACTGCACTACAGAGCGGGGTGCCTCCTCCCCGCCCCGGGTCAGAGGCGTCAGCAGACCTCGGCAAGAACGAGGGGCTTCAGGAGGACAAGGAGTGCTGTCTGATGATTCCTGCCAGGGAAATCGGGGTAGAAAGTGTCGTTTTCTGAGGCAGTGGATGGGAAGTGTTGGCCGCCTGTGCTGGGAGGTCTCGAGGGGCAGAAGTCTGGTCATCACAGGTGGTTGGTGTGTTCTTTGTTGCAGGGTAACAAGTTCCCACAAAACTTAGCAGGTCGAAAACAGTAAACATCTGGTACGGTTTCTGAGGATCAGGAATCTAGCAACAGCACAGCTGTCTGGTTCTAAGTTAGGGTCTCTGGTGACCCCTCTTGAAGGGAGAAATATTAAAACCTTTTAGACATATTTTTAAACTACCAGGGTTAGGATGTGTTTCAGTCCTGGCAGATGGAGGTTTTCGTGGTGAGTGGGTTCCAGATCCAAAAGGGCTTTTTCCTGCCTTGTTTGGCTGCGAGTCAACCTGCGTGACTTGGCCCAGAACTGCTTCTTCCAGAAAGCCTTCTGGGCCCAAACATCTGTGTCTGAGCACAAGCCTCGCACCAGACTGTCCTTTTCCACAGCCCTATATGCAGTCAATCATTTAGTCCTATCAGCTTATCCCCTAAATGGTCTCCCCCCACCCCAACCATCTCTGCCCTGAACCACCTCAGTCCAGGCCCTGCTGATCTCTGCACTTCCACTCCCTTGTCTATTCTGAGACATCCTGTGGTGGGAGTGAGCTTTCTAAAACAAAAACTATGTTACTATCCAGCCTAGAAATCTTGTTTCCCCCACGGTGAAGTCCAGGCTTCCTAGCTGACATGGACAGCTGTTTGCCTGGCCTTCCGGCCAGCACACGCCCAACAAATCATGCAGAGTCAGCTATTTCCAGACTTCACTCTGCTCTGGTCCCACTGATCTCCCAGCCTTCTGAGTTTCTCCTTACAGGTCCCTGCAACTCCACTGCCCTCTGCCCTTGCACAGACACCTCATTTTCCTTCCCTGGCAGTACTAGCACCTATTCAAACCCCCAGACCCAGACAGCAGGTACCTGAAGAACCTTAGAGAGCAGCGTAGAGGACACAGCCTTCCACGTCAATAAGTCTCCACATCTCTCCACTACCTGGCATTTAAAAAGGGCTCATAAAAGTACAGGTCCTCAGCTTCCCCTCCCTAGCCTCTGCACCTCCACAGCCACCCCAGAAACCACTAACAAGGCACTCTCCATCACCATGGCTACTCCCTATTTCTTAAAACCATCTTTCCTCTGCCTACTCCCCTAGCTTCTCTAGAGAATATATTACAAATTTCATACCTGCAAATATCAATATTCATATGCAGTCACTTGTTATCATTCTACGTAGTTCTATAAAGTAACTGAGAACACTGAATTTGTGAGTACTGAACCATCGCTCCTAGGGGAAGTATAGTTGGGTTCTTGGGAGCCTCCAGTCACAATACTTTCATCAACCGCTGGATACATCACCTCGTTGTATATCTCTATTTAATATATATTAACATATAAATCTAATACACGTTGTTGATTTATTAGCATTGACATCATGGCCAACAGCATGATGACTAGTACCTGAATGAAGGGGTTTTTTTTGTTGTTGTTTTTTAAGATTTTATTTATTTATTTGACAGAGAAAGATCACAGGTAGGCAGAGAGGCAGGCGGAGAGAGGGGGAAGCAGGCTCCCCGCTGAGCAGAGAGCCCGACATGGGGCTAGATCCCCAGGACCCGGAGATCATGACCTGAGCTGAAGGCAGAGGCTTTAACCCACTGAGCCACCCAGGCGCCCCCTGAATGAAGTTTATATAGCACATGTATTTCCTCCATAAGGCACAGCCCACCTTAGGAACAAGGCACAGCACTCCAGCACTAGGCTTGAGAGCCATTTTAAACAGCAAAATCACCACCAAAAAGCACAAGAATGCAAAAAAGTTTAACACTGAATACACTATGAAAAGGACACCGGTTTACCGTATGAGAGCAGAGTCGCCTGTTCAACCTTAGGGACATGTAAGTGCAGGCACCTAGAATTTCCATTCCTCGGTACATGTCCGTGAACGACAGTGAAAGCATGAGGGGCGGTTTTGGGGGTTACATGTAAATTTTAGCAACCAGGTGAATTTGCACATACGGAATCCACAGTAATGAAGATTAACTGTATGAATAAATATATTTGAAGGTAAAAAATCAAAAATGCATGTAACTACCACCTAGTTGAAGAAACAGAACATTATCAATGCCTTTCAGGACTTCCATGTGTGTACGTAACATAAATATGGGGACACCTGGGGGGCTCAGTTAAGCATCTGCCTTCGGCTCAGGTCATGATCCCAGAGTCCTGGAATAGAGCCCCCCATCAGTCTCCTTGCTCAGCGGGGAGCCTGCTTCTCCCTCTGCCTGCTGCTTCCCCTGCTTGTGCTCTCTCTCTCTCTGACAAATAAATAAATAAATTTAAAAAAAAATAACATAAATATGTATCTCTAAACAATACTGTTTAATTTTGCATGTTTTGAACTTTACATACATTAAATCATCCTATATGTGTTCTTAAGCTTCTTTTCCTCAATAAGTTTGTGAAGGTTACACATGTTGCTGTATACCATTGTAGTTCACTGTCTTCACTGGTGATGATAATATTCTACCATATAAGAAAACCCAACAGGGCACCTGGGTGGCTCAGTGGGTTGGGCCTCTGTTTTAGGCTCAGGTCATGATCTCAGAGTCCTGAGATCAAGCCCACATCTGGCTCTCTGCTCAGCAGGGAGCCTGCTTCTCCCTCTCTCTCTGCGTGCCTCTCTGCCTGCTTGTGATCTCTCTCTCTCTGTCAAATAAATAAACAAAATCTTTTAAAAAATAATAATAAACCAACAATAAACATTTGTTTCTTCCACTTTTTTTTTTTTTGCTATTATAAACAACGCACTGGGTATATTCTTGTATGTCACCTATGTTCATGTATTTCTCTAAGATATATATCTAGGAGTGGAAAAGCCAAGTTGTATGGTTTTTTCACTTTCATCATAGTATACTTTGATGAAAAGGAACTCTTATTTTGAACATTGTTAAACATATCAATCTTTTTGTTTTCCCCTTTTGTGTCTTAAGAACCTTTTGTTAACCTGGGATCATTCAAATTTTTTGTTGAAGTGATTTTTGTGTCTTTTATAAAGTAGGAGTCAGTTTTTATTTTTTATTTTTTTAGGGTTTTTTTTAGTTTTATTTTTTTAAATATGGATAATCAACTTTTCTAGCCCCATTTGTAAAATTCAAGTCTGCCATGCACCTCTGTTTGAAGTTCATTTCCACATATGCGTGGATGAATTTCAGAGCTCTACACTGTGTTCCATTAGGCATTTTGAATATCCCCACACTAATGCCACTCTGCTTAACTGCCAGTCTTTACAGTAAGTCTGATATACAAGGATGGCCACTCTCACCACGGTTCGAGAGAGTAGAAAAACAATCAAGAAAATCAATTAAATTAAATGTGTTTCTTTGAAAGATTAACAGGAGAGACAAGCCTTTACATAGATTGACTAAAGAAAAAGGAGAAGGCTCAAATTACTAAAATCAGAAATGAAAATTGGGAGATTACTACCAATTCTACATAAATAAAAAGTATTACAGTAGAGTACTATGAAAAAATATATACCAACAAATTGGATAATCTAGATGAAATTTCTGGAAACTCAGAACCTACCAAGGCTAAATAAAGATTTTCTGATCTGAATAGACATATAACTAATAAAGATGACTAAATCAGAAACAAATATTTTTTAAATAAAATATAAAATAAAAATCTCCTGACAAAAGTACTGAACTTCTTGGTGTCACTGGTGAACTCTACAAAATATTTAAAGAAAAACTAGTATCAATCCTTCCTCAAACTTTTACAAAAAACTGAGGAGGGGGCCCTTTCTAACTCATTCTGAGGCCGGTGTTACCCTGATACCAAAGCCAGAAAAAAAACACTAGGCCAATATCCCTTATGAACACTTATGCAAAAATCCTCAACAAAGTTTTAGCAAACTGAATTCAAAAGCATAATAAAAAGATTATATACAATGACCAATGGGATTTATTCCTGGAATGCAAGTATGGTTCCACATATGAAAATATGAAAAATGTTCAATGTCACACACTCCATACACAAAATTAAGGGGAAAACTACATAATCCCCGCAAGGCAGATAAAGCATTTGACAAAATTTAACACATTTTCATGGTGAAAACACTCAACAAACTAGGAATAGCAGGAAACTACCTCAGATGTCAGTAAGATCTGCCCATATAATTGGTAGAACATGTCATGTTACCTGTGAGTAAGAGAAAGTTAAATTCCCAACAAGTGATAAGTTTTTATAATGTTTTCCCGAAAAAAAATATCCCCCTGGAAGCCTGGGTGCCGCAGTCAATTAAGCATCTGACTCTTGGGCCCCTGGGTGGCGCAGTTGGTTGAGCGACTGCCTTCAGCTCAGGTCATGATCCCGGAGTCCCGGGATCGAGTCCCACATCGGGCTCCCAGCTCCATGGGGAGTCCGCTTCTCACTCTGACCTTCTCCCTTCTCATGCTCTCTCTCACTCTCTCTCTTCCCTAATAAATAAATAAATAAAATCTAAAAAAAAAAAAAAAAAGCATCTGACTCTTGGTTTTAGCTCAGGTCATGATCTCAGGGTTATAAGATCAAGCCCCGCATCAGGTTCCACACTTAGCCTGCAGTCTGCTTAAGACTCTCTCCCTCTTCCTCTGCCCCTCCCACCTCAAATAAATAAATACAATCTTAAAAAAATATTTTTACCCCTTTTAAAGAAATAATATCAGTTCCCCTTTCAAACAGTCTTTTTGAAGTGTGCTAATTTATGCCTACCAGGACTGCTTCCCCCCATCCCCACCCCAGTGCCTCCAAGTCTCGTAAGGTCTCCTACTCCCTGTCTTACTATCAGGAAGCCCAATCCCCTCTTACCTGAGTGATTCCTTTCTCCATACAAATGTCACAAAGCACTACCTCTACTGACCATAAGGCATTCTTGGGGAAGGGCGTTTGTCTTAGATTGCACCTGTGTGTAGAAGAAACATCATTTTGATGAGCTAAGAAACTGAGGTGTGGTGGCCTCCTAATGTCTGACTGGTGGGCCATTTCCTTTCTACATGTATATTTTTGGTTAGAAACACAGTCTAATTCTAAATTCTGAGTCCATGATCTTACTTTCATACCACAGAAGTAAACAAAAAGAATATAGCACTGGAGGACAAAAGTAAGTCCTGTGAGAACTATTTTGGGAGAGGAAAGGTTTGGGGAGAACTGAAACCCTCGGGTAGTGATCCCTGGTAGAAGGGGGATGGAGGGAAGCTCCCCCATCTCACTACATTTGGGAAGGTCGCTCACCACTGTGAAAATATGTATTGGCGACCTGGGGCTGCCCTAGCAGAGTATCACAAACCATGTGCTTAAAGCAATAGGAATATGTTTTCCTTCATTACTCTGGAGGGTAAAAATACGGATTCAGGTGTTAACAGGACCATGCTCCCTCTTAAACCTATAAGGAAATCCTTTCTTGCCTCTTCCTAATTTCTGGAAGTTTGCTCACAATCTTTGGCATTCCTTGGCTTATAAAACTCCAATACCTGCTTTGGTCTTCCCATGATCTTCTCCCTATGTTTGTCTTCAGATGGCCATCTTCTTACAAGGACATCAAATTGGAGTCCACTCTACTTCAGTATGACCTCATCTTAACTAATTATATCTGCAATTACCCTATTTCCAAATTAGGTCATATTCTGATGCACTGGGACTAGGACTTCTGGGATTAGGGGGTGGGGGGGGACACAGTTCAGCCCATAACAGGCTGATACATGCAAACACGATCCTAGCAGCATGCAGTCCAGTGGAGTTATGTCAGGAATCACCAGAACCTAGTTAACCCTGAGTATTCTATACCACCTTCATGATGGCAAAGCCCTAACATCAGGTGATTCCAACTTTAGGAGATAAGTTCTTTCAAAAGACTAGTGCTCGGGAGCCTGGGAGGCTCAGTTGGTTGAGCAGTCGACTCTTGATTTCAGCTCAGGTCATGATCTCGGGGTCCTGGGACTGAGCCCCAAATCAGGCTCCACATTCACCAGGGAGTCTGCTTGAGGCACCCAGGTGCCCCAGTGTACAACTCTTGATCTCAGCTCGGGTCTTGATTTCAGGGTCATAAGTTCAAACCCTGTGTTGGGCTCCATGTTGGGTATGGAGCCTACTTAAAAAAGAAAATTGTCGAGTGATACAAAAGATGAAAATAGAAGTATCAAAGTTGATATTTAGGGGCACCTGGATGGCTCAGTGGGTTAAGCCTCTGCCTTCGGCTCAGGTCATGATCTCAGGGTCCTGGGATCGAGCCCCGCATCGGACTCTCTGCTCAGCGGGGAATCTGCTTCCCTCTCTCTCTGCCTGCCTCTCTGCCTGCTTGTGATCTCTCTCTCTCTGTCAAATAAATAAATAAATAAACAAATAAATAAATCTTTAAAATGGCTCCTTGAGTGTCAAACATGAAAGAAATAAAAAATACATGCACTAGACACACTGTACTGCAATTTAAGAATATAAAAAGAAAAAAATGGTACCTCAAAAGCTTTTAGAGATTACAATAGAAAAATATTTTAACTCACATCAGACTTGTCAATAATGATATTGGAAACAAGAAAACAATAAAATAATATACTCATAATGTTAAAATAATTTTGCACCTAGATTTTTATACTTGGGGTAAACCATCATTTAAAGTGATGGTAGAGGGACGTCTGGGTGGCCCAGATAGTTGAGTGTACTTGATTTTGGCTCAGGTCATGATCTCAGGTGGTGAGATCCAGCTCTACATCGGGCTCGTGCTGATGCGCTGTAACCGTCCCTCAGAACAATGTACTGCTTAAACTATAACCTATGAGAAATTATACTAGTTACCAAGCATACTTAGATACAGACTTAAGAAAAACATGTACTGGCGACAGGCCTCTGGGGAGAGGACAATATACGTCCTTGAAGCCAAGCAGCTAGGGATGCCCAGCTCGCTCAGGGCAGAACTCCTCCTGCTTCATTTTTCCGTTATCTCCCCTTTCCCGGAGAGCACCTGCAGTTAGACGACCCTCCTGTTTGGGTTTACTCACTATAGGTCATGCACTACGTGACCAGACATATTTTGCCTTTCTTCTTACTTATCTACAAAACTCATGGTCGATGTGTGACCTACTCTGGCTTCTTTGCTGGTTGTTGCCTACTTTCTAATAAATATGAGACTGAGGAGTTGTTCGGGGCGACAGTCTTTTCTACTGTTGTCCCTCTTTCTTGCAGCTGACTTGTTTGGGTCTCATTCTTCTCCCGTGCACCATCAGGAGGCGGCAGTGTGGAGCCTGCTTAAGATTCTCTTTCTCTCTCTCTCTCTGCTCCCTGACTGCTCACATGCTCTCTCTCCCACCCCCCCAAAAAATAAAAAATAAATTTAAAAATTAAAAAATAAAGTGATGGTACAAGATGAATAGGTGAGGCACAGAGGATCTTTTAAAGCAGTGAAACTATTCTGTACAACATTCTAATGGTAGCTACATATCATTATACATTTTTTAAAACCCATAGAATGTACAACAGCAAGAGTGAACCCTAACGTAAACTATGGACTTTTAGTGAGAATGATGTATCAATGTATGTTCATAGATCATACAAAAGTCTGACTCTCAAGGTGCCTGACTGGCTCTGTTGGTGGAGCGTGAGACCCAATCTCGAGGTTGTAAGTTCAAGCGCCATGTCAGACATGGAGCCTACTTAATTAAAAAATAAATAAATAGGGGCGCCTGAGTGACTCAGTCAGTTAAGCAGCTGTCTTTGGCTCAGGTCATGATCCCAGAGTCCTGGGATTGAGCCCCATATCTGGCTCCCTGCTAAGCAGGGAATCTGTTCTCCCTCTCCCTCTGCTGCTCTCCATGCTTGTGATCTCTCACTCATGCTCTCTCAAATAAATAAATAAAATATTTTAAAAATGATAAAAAAAATAATAATAAATAAATAAATAAATGAAAATATTCTACTCTAGTGTGGAAATTTGATAGTAGGGAAGGCTGTTCATATGTAGGAGCAGGGGGTACATGGGAAATCTCCCTACCTTTTGCTTAATTTTGCTGTAAACTTAAAACTAAACAGTGGGGGGGGGGGTGTTTTATTTGTTTATTTGAAAGAGAAAGGGGGGAGAGAGAGAGGGAGAGGAGAAACAGGGGAGAGGAACAGATGGAGGGAGAAGCAGAACCCCACTGAGCAGGGAGCCCTATGGAGGGCTCGATCCCAGGTCCCTGGGATCATGACCTAAGCTGAAGGCAGTCACCCAGGAGCCCCTAAAAAGTCTACTTTAAAAAAAACTGATGGGGGGCCACCTGGGTGGTTTGGTAGGTTAAGCTTCTGACTCTTGATCTCAGCTTGGGTCTTGATCTCAGGGTCATGAGCTCAAGCCCGTATTTAAAAAAAATAATAATAATGATGGTGCAATAAACATATTCTCAGGCACAGTGAGCCTGTTCTGAAATCACTTATTCTTTTGTAGAAGGAAGTACTATAGTAAGAAAAGATAGAAATCCAGAAAAACAAAATGAGATACATAAATTGAGAGTCCACTGTATATAGATACTGGAATTGAACAATTAAATAAATGGGTGACAGAAGATAAGAGCCAGATTTCTTACTGTTGAAGTGGGAGATCACAGACAAGCAAGGGAGAAAGATTAGAATGATTCATGCAGCAATGGATTAGATTTGGAAATGTCAGGTTTGGCTTAATACAAATACAGATAGATATGTAGAGAAATACTTATATGTGTGTATATAGATTAGTATACACTCATGTAACTCCTTGCTGTTTCAGCTGAAATGACCTAGAAGCAATGACACTCCATTGCCAATAAGCATACTTGGGACCCAGATCTTGATTTCTAATACCATTCTCCAGCAAAAGAAACCAGAGTTCCATGGAAAGATGACTGATGCTACAGCTAGAACCAGGAATGTACAGGAGAGCCTGGAGAAGAGCTCCCAGTTGCTTCTGAATTACAATCATGTCTCAGCCAGCCCCTCTGATTTTTATTTCAAGGTCACTTTGATTAGAACATTGAGTCTTCCTAGATGTTATTAAAAACACACTAAATACCTAGTTAGCGCTAAGATCCGTTCTGAGTTAGTTTTTGTCGAAAGTGTACCATCTATGTCTCAAAATTTTCTTTGATGTGGATGTCCAATTGTTCCAGTACTGTATGTTGAAAAAGATTATCCTTTCTCCATTAACTGCCTTTTCTCCTTTATCAAAGATCAATTGAGCGCATTTGGAGGAGTCTATTTCTGGGCTCTCCATTCTGTTCCATTAATCTATTTGTCTCTTCTTTCACCAATACCAGACTGTCTGGATTACTGTAGCTTTACAGTGTTTTAAAGTTGAGTAGAATCAGTACTTAGATTTTGTTGTTCTTCAGTATTGCATTGGCTATTCTGGGTCTTTTGCCTTTCCTTACAAACTTTGAAATCTGTTTGTTGATATCCACAAATTTTGATAACTTGGATTTTAACCTCTACTTAAAATATTTTTAAATTTTTCTTGAGACATCCTTTTGAACATGTGTTTATTACATGTGTATTGATTTTGTTTTGTTTTGTTTTGTTTAAAGATTTTATATATTTATTTGACAGAGAGGAGAGAGATCACAAGGAGGCAGAGAGGCAGGCAGAGAGAGAGGGGGAAGCAGGCTCCCTGCTGAGCAGAGAGCCAGATCCCAGGACCCTGAGATCATGACCTGAGTCGAGGGCAGAGGCTTTAACCCACTGAGCCACCCAGGCGCCCTTACATGTGTATTGTTTAATCAACAAATATTTTAGGATTATCTACCTATCTTTGTTATTGATGTCTAGCTTAATTTCACTGTGGTCTGAGACCATGTTTTGTATGATTTCTATCGTTTTAAATTTGCTAAGATGTGTACTACGGCTCAGAATGTTGTTTTAGCTTGGTGACCCTGTGAGTTTGAGAAGAGTGTGGATTAATATACACCATGTTTGTAACTTTTTTATTCGTTGCATTTGTTTCTCAAAAAAAAAAAAAAAAATCCTTTCCCAGGGGGACTGGCTGGTTCAGTAAGGAAAGCATGTCGACCCTTGATCTCAGGGTGGTGAGTTCAAGCCCCATATTGGGTACAGATAGATACATAAAATCTTTCCCTCTGTTTCTGCTTTCTCTGGTTTAACTGAGCATTTTATTTAATTTCAATGTTTTCTATCTAGCATAGTATTTATACTTCTTTGAAAAATATTTTCATGGTTGCAATACATATTTACTACTGACCTGAGTCCGCTTTCAAGTAACACTACACTGCTTCACAGGCAGCAGAGGTCCTCTTGGCCGAGGACTCCCGGCTCCTCCGTCCCGGCCCTTAGGACGCCGCCGTCGTTCTTGTCACTCAGCCACGCGCTGCAACAACCCCATAGACTATTGCTATGATTACTTTGTAAAACAACAATCTTTTAATTAGGAGTAAGAAAAATAAAAGGCTTTGTTTCACCTCCGTTTATTCCTTCTCTGCTCCTTTTCCCTTCTTTAGGAGCTTCCGAGCGACAGCGAGCACCCCCCTCTCTGCGGAACTGCGGCCATTGCTCACTAGGGTCGGGACGACGCCCCCGAGCGGGCCAGGAGCACAGACTCTGCCGAGCGGCTAGAGCGGCCGCCGGAAACGGGCATCCGATTGGTGGCGAGCTGGAGGGCGCGGCGGAAGTGCAGGGGGCACTTCCTGTCCGGCTGCTCGGGGTCCGGCGGTCCGGCGTCTGCGAGCCGCACCTCTGCCCCAACGCCGAAACCGCGCGGAGTGAGTCGGAACTGGTGCGGTGCGGTGGGCGCGGAGGCGTCGGAGCGGGCCCCGGGAGCGCGCGGAGTGCGGTGGGAGCGGAGGCGTGGGAGCTCCCCGGGAGCGCGCGGAGTGCGGTGGGCGCGGAGGCGTCGGAGCGGCCCTCGGGAGCGCGGAGGTCGCGGGGAGTGTGCGGTGAGAGGCTGCCGGGGAGCGGCGGAGGCCGCCGATGCGGGGCCGCCGGGCGGAAGGGGAAGGCCTCAGCTAGGGGCGAGGTTGGGGCGTGCTCAGGGGATGAATCCGATGGTGCTTTCCTCTGAAGGAGGACAGTGCCTTGCACGCGGCAGAGGCGGGGGAGGGCAAAGGATGCCGTTGTGAACGCTGTGAGGGAAGGGGCCTCGGCTGCTGGGGCTGAAGGCGGACAGGCGGGAGGTCACTGCCCGGAGCATTCGTTCGTTCGTTCATTCGGCGGCTGCTCAGGAAGCAGTGCCTGCCTCAGTGGTAGTAACTGAGGTTTTCTTACGTTGTCCTTGTTTGTGGTTTGCCAATACTATACAAAGTACCTTACACGTTTTCAGTAGATAGTCGCTTAGGATAAGTCTCATTTTAAGTCTGTGTAGAGACTCGGGTCACTTGCCTGAGGCGCTCGCACCAACAGGTGGTGTGTTCGAGGTCGGGATTCGGCCCTTGCTTCCAGCCGCGCCGGCGCTCGCCTCCATCCGGAAGCAAAGGCAGAGCGCAGGTGCGCTTGCGATACCCGCTTCGTTTGCCTGGGGTCGGGGCTGTGGAGGTGGGCGTTGGGCGTTCTTTGTAGCAGAAGCTGTTTGGGAAGGTTTTCCTGGGGGGAATTGCCCTCACGTCAGTTCTAAATGTCATGTGTATACTGCCGGTTCCCAATATACCCAACCAGTTTCAGCTTTTCTCTTGAATTTTTTTTTTTAAAGATTTTATTTATTTATTTTAACAGAGAGAGAACGCAAGCAGGCAGAGAGGCAGGCAGAGGTAGAGAGAGGAGCAGGCTCACCCCGAGCAAGGAGCCCGATGTGGGACTCGATCCCAGGACGCTGAGATCATGACCTGAGCCGAAGGCACCTGCTTAACCAACTGAGCCACCCAGGCGTCCCTCTCTTGAATTTTGGACCTATGTATCTGAAAGCTCTGATTCTCCACTTGTAAATCTAATGAGCATCCTAAATACAACATATACCAAAACAGCTTTTAATTTTTACCCTTCAGATGTAAGTTTTATCCTGCAGAGTGATTGTAAATTTCATCATCTCAGTAGCTTGGGCAAAAAACCTTGGTGTCTCATCCCAGATCTAATTCATCAGCAAAGCCTACAGATTATACCTATGAAATGCATCTAAAATCTGATCACTTATCACCTGCTCCCACCACTCTGGTCCAAGATACTATCTTCTCTAGTGGATTATTGCTGGAGCCTTCCAGCTGGTTTTCCTGTTTACGTCCTTACACTCCCCACCTCCACCCATAATCTGTTCTCAAAGCAGCAGGCGGAGAGGCCACATGGCAGGTCCCATCATTGCCCAGATCTCCAGGATGCTTCCCAACTCATTCAGAGTAAAAGCCCAAGTTCTTTTTTTATATTTATTTATTTATTTATTTGACAGAAAGAGAGGGATCACACATAGGCAGAGAGGCAGGCAGAGAGGGGGGGGAAGCAGGCTCCCTACTGAGCAGAGAGCCCGAGGCGGGGCTGGATCCCAGGACCCTGAGATCATCACCTGAGCCGAAGGCAGAGACTTCAACCCACTGGACCACCCAGGTGCCCCAAAGCCCAAGTTCTATAGCCTGTGAGGCACCCCTCCGTCCTCTCTCTTGCCCTCCCCTACTCTGCTTCAGCCCCTCTGGCCTCCTTCCCCTTACTGGAGCACATCAAGTGGGCCATCACCTCACAACCTTTGCACCTGTGCATTCCCGTTCCTGGGATCCATCTCCCCTAATATCCACATGGTGCCTGCCCTCACTCCATGTAGACCTCTACTTTGGTATTGCTTTATCAAAGTTGCCTTCCCTGGCCGTCCTGTGTAAAGTACCTCCTACCACCAGCTGCTGCCCTCATGCCATTCATTCTTTCTGTCCCTTATTGTCACCTGAAGTAGGCTTTTGTTTGTCAACTTCCCTATTTGTTTGTGCGCCACCTTAGGGTAGGAGCCTGGTCTGCTTGTCCTCAGCTGTCTGCCCACTTCCAGGACCTCCAAGGTGGCCCTGAGATGCAGCCTGCTGTCTGCCCCGGCCAGGCACACTGCTGTGGCCGTGAGGTGGCCTTAGGGTGCTGTCGTACCAGGAGCTGCAGGGGAAGCCTCATGGTGGACAAGGGGATGTAGTCTCAGAGACCACTGGGTGTTTAGTTCATTCGCCCTGCCCAGGGCTTTCTGGCAGCCCCAAACTTGGTCTCTGCTGCCATAGACCTCTTGAGGTCCAGGCGCGGAAGTCTCAGTGTTGCTGTGAAAAGCAGGCTGGTCACGCTCCATTACAGTCTTCCCTCTCCCTGCAGTTTCGCCTGCCTCCTTGGGACAAGCTAAGAGATCCAGTGATGGCCGTCAAACAGCTCCTTCCTCCTGGGCCCCAGGTGAGTGATCCTCATGGAGATACCTCAGCCCTTTCTTGGCTAGAGTCTCTCCACGAGACTCTCTGTGAGGGGCTGTCTTCAACAATGTCCTCAGTCCCTGAGTTCAAGTCCCCGAAATGTGCTGCACACTGTCTCTTCCCAATCCCTGCACTGAGCATAGTAGAGGGCAGGGGCTGCGGAGACAAAGACAAGTCAAAATGGTGCTGGTCTCAGAGAGCCCACTCCTGTGAGGACAGCAGTCTGGTACATGCATTCAAAGGGGTTTTGCCCATCATGAGCCACCCTGGGCCTGACCCTGGAGCTGCAACAAGATATTACCGTTCCAGGTCTTGGTTTCCTTTGAGGATGTGGCTGTGTTCCTCTCCCGGGAGGAGTGGAGCTGTCTGGGCCCTGCTCAGAGGGGCCTCTACAGTGATGTGATGCAGGAGACCTACAGAAACCTGGTCTCACTAGGTAAGGCTCTTTCTGAAGTTCAGCTCTGGGTTCCTTGCTCGTGAACAAGACTAGGGTTAGACTTGAGGCTCAGAGACATCTTATCCTCCGGGCCCAAATATGAGGCATTTCTGACCCTGGTTTCAGGCAAGCCTGGTCTGCATAGAGGAGAGGACAGACAGTACCACAGACTCCCCCAGCTTCCTTGTGGGAAATATGGAAAAAGAATATCATTCGTTGAACCCTAAATATATTCACATCTGGAGTTAATCATAATGCACCTTCAAGGTTAGTGTTGGGTTGAATGCTTTATAGTTGACTCTGAGGCTGACATACCATAACTCTCCTTTTTTGTAAGAGATTTTATTTATTTGAGAGAGAGAGAGTGTACATGGGGAGAAGCGGACTCCCCACTGAGCAGGGAGCCCGATGCAGGGCTCTGGGATCATGACCTGAGTGGAAGGCAGATGCTGAACCCACTGAGCCCCAGGTGTCCCATATCGTAACTTTACGTTCACACAGGCAGTCGGGCAGATCTAGGATTTGAATCCATTTGGTTTCAAGCCCTGCCTTACACCAGAATATGCTGCTTTCCTTTAGTCCTTGTGGAAGTCAACACCAAGACTCCATTACGAGTCTTGTAGCGTGATGTGTTCAGGTCCCAACTCTGTCCCTTACCCTTGGCCCCCAGAAGAGCTAGGTTTGACCTGAGCGGGAGAAGAGGCCTTCATCCGTATCCTCGGTTTACAGACAGGTGGCAGGGGAGGTCATGAATGGGACACAGATGCTGCCCATGGGGCCATCCTGCCCTGGACTTGGGTGAATTGTCAGCCTTGCTTCCTTTCTCTGGAGCAGGACTTCAAGGTTCCAAACCTGATGTCATCTCCAGGCTGGAGAAGGGGGAAGAGCCATGGGCTCCATACTCACTGAGAATTGAGGAAGGCTGGATCCGAAGTCATGGGAGTGAAAGTGAGTCTCCAGGAATGACACCGTGCTCTCCTGCCCCTGCTGGCAGCTGCTGCCACTTTGCCAGGCCCTTCCCTTTGAGCTCTGGACCACATCATTTGTCACTCCAGAGCTTTGCTCTCCCTCTTCTCCATTTCTGCCTCTCTTTTCTTTCTGTTGTATACCCATAAATGAGTTCATGTTTCCCTTACCCTACAAAATGCTCTTTCAGTCCCAGAAAAGAGCTCAGGTATCTCTCTGGGGCAGCTGGCTGTCTCCCAGTTGCTTCAGTGTCACCCAGTGCTTCTCAGGCCTTGCTGACCAGCTCTGCCTTAGCTGCTTAGAGAGACCATCCAGAGCCATGCCCTCCGCCCAGACTCACTCCCGCTATTGTCACTCAGTTCCCATGCTGATTCAGGGCCTTGGGGAAAAATACGACCTGGGGTTTCTTCCTGTGTAGCAAAGGGTATGGGCATGTACACAGTAAACAGTCAGTGGAGCAGAGCCCTCAGCTACCACAGCAGCTAACGATGCCTGGATGTCTGTGCTCAGGGCATGCCTCGCACTTTGCTGACACAATGAACTTGGGCAGTCCTCCAACATCCTCACGGAGTCGGTACCCAGGAAACTCTGAGGCACAGAGAGATTCAGTTGCTGGCCTAAGATCACACAACTGGTCAGGAACAGAGCTAGGTTGGACTCTGGCATACCGGTTCCACACCCCATGTGTACTTTTTCCCCTTTTAAAAACAGCCTCATTAAGGTATATTAAGCATACAATATGCTATGCATATTTAAGGTGTGCAGTTTGGTAACATTTCTGTATTATGTACTGTATGTGTGAAACACTCACTATAGTCAAGATAGCAGATAGATCCATTACTCCCAAAAGTTTTCTGCTGTCTCTAATTCCTTCCTCTCACCCCTTCCTATCTCTATCATGAAGCAGTTACTGGTCTACTTGCTGTCAGTGTGAATTACATTTTCTAGAGTTTTATATAATTGGAATCATAGAACATGTACCCTTTTTTTTTGTCTAACATCTTTTGAGTCCATGTAATTCTTTTGATATTCATCTGTGTTATGTATCAATAACTCATTTATTTATTTTGGTTAGTATCTGATTGTATGGCTGTGCCACAATTTATTTATCAAGTCTGTTAACAGACATTTGGGTTGTTTCCAGTTTGGAGTTAATACAGATAAAGCTGCTGTGAACATTTGTGTACAGATCCTTGTAGGATCTGTACACAATATTCCTTTTCTCTTGGATAAATACCTAGTAATAGCACGGGCAGATTACATGGTAGGTGTATATTTAACTTTTAGGAAACTGCCAGAATGTTTCCTAAACTAGTTGTACCATTTCACATTCCCACCAGCAATGGATAAGAGTTCCGTTTTCCCTGCATCCTCATCAACACTTGGTGTGCTCAGTCTTTTTCATTTTGGCTGCTCTGATAAATGTGCAGTGCTGTCTCATTGTGGTTTTACTTTTAATTTCTCCCATAGTTCAAGATTTTGAGTATCTTGTTTTCCTTCTGTGTATTTTCAGTAGTGAAGTGTCTGTTCGTATCTTTGCTTATTTTTTAACTCAAGTTTTTGTTCACGTCTTAAGTTTTAAAGAGTTGCTTTCTGAATATAGGACTGTTCTAGATACAGGCCCTTTATCAGATATATGCTTTGCATAGATTTTCTCTATGTGCCTTGTGTTTTTATTCTCTTACCAGTGTTTTTTGAAGAGTAGAAGTTTTATTAACTTTTGATGAAGTCCAGTTCATCAGTTTGTTCTTTTATGGATTGTACTTTTGGTGTTATATCTAAGAAAACTGTGCTTAATTCAAAAGGTTTTCTTCTTGCAGAAGAAAATTTTATAACTTAGAAATTTTAGGTATTTGGGTCTGTGATTCATATTGAGTTAATTTTTGTGTCTGGTATGAGTTATGGAACCCAGTTAAATTTTTTACAAGTGGATGTCCAGTTGTTCCAGCACCATTTGTTGAAAAAACCCGTCCCTTCTCCACTTGTATTGCCTTTGTGCCTTTGTCAAAAATGGTAAAAAAAAAAAAAAAAAAAAAAGGTAAAAAATAGTAAAGTAAATCCTTTTGAAGTTCTCTGAGTGGATCACTGAAGTCTGTTAAAATGACTTAGCCCAATTTTAGATCCCATCTAATCAACATTTTCAGCTCAGTTTCCTTCTCTGGCTAAACAGTCTGAAAGCCACAGCCTGTTGAAGCTCTAACAATAAGCAGCTTACAAAAGAGAGGTTCCATTTTGCTTCCATGGGCCTCACAACAGGGCTCCCCCTCACTATTCTGAGCTGGTTGTCCTTTCAGCAGTCCTTGTGTCCACATGATTCAGTGGTTTTGTTTGGTTTGTTTTTAGTAAATTTCCTTTCACTGGATTTCAGAATTCATCTGTATCACAGTTTTATAAATATTCAGGTATTTTTATCCACTGGAAATGTGTGGTGTGGATTATAGCACACATTTACCTTTTCTGCCTTGTGCCGCACCTGCTATTCAGATGAGTGGGTTACCTCTTTGTATCTGTTTTTCTCTGTTTACCCTGATTTGCTTCTGTGAAGCCAAATTGTCCAGATCATTTTTTCCAATATCCATTAATCTATATACCTTTTATTCATTACAAGTCATTTATCATTCATTTATTTATTTTAAGATTTATTCATTTTGGTGGCCAACAGACACATGAGAAAATGCTCAACATCACTCGGCATCAGAGAAATACAAATCAAAACCACAATGAGATACCACCTCACACCAGTCAGAATGGCTAAAATTAGCAAGTCCGGGACCAACAGATGTTGGCGAGGATGGAGAGAAAGGGGAACCCTCCTACATTATTGGTGGAAATGCAAACTGGTGCAGCCACTCTGGAAAACAGTACGGAGGTTCCTCAAAATGTTGAAAATAGAGCTACCCTACGACCCAGCAATCGCACTACTGGGTATTTACCCAAGATACAAATGTAGTGATCTGAAGGGGTACGTGCACCTGAATGTTTATAGCAGCAATGTCCACAATATTCAAACTATGGAAAGAACCTAGATGTCCATCAACAGATGAATGGATAAAGAAGAGGTGGTATATATATACAATGGAATACTATGCAGCCATCAAGAGAAACGAAATCTTGCCATTTGCAACGACGTGGATGGAACTAGAGGGTATTATGCTAAGCAAAATAAGTCAGT
>CM052798.1:169089701-169142499 GCA_028533885.1 Nasua narica | reverse complement strand
AAAAAAAAAAAAAAGATAGAGTTATTCATTTTGGGGGGCCTGGGTGGCTCGGTCGTTAGGTACCTGCCTTCAGCTCAGGTCATGATCCTAGGGTCCTGGGATCATGTCCCACATCAGGCTCCCTGCTTGGCAGGAAGCCTGCTTCTCTCTCTTGCACTCCTCCTGCTTGTATTCCCTTTCTCTCTGTGTTTTTCTCTGTCATACAAATAAATAAATAATCTTTTTTTTTAAAGGGTTTATTCATTTATTTCAGGAGGAGGGGCAGAGGAAGAGAGGCACACTCTGTGCTGAGCATAGAGCCCAATGCGGGGCTTGATCTCATGACTCCGGGATCATGACATGAGTCAGAATCAAGAGTCAGACACTTCACCGACTGAGCCACCCAGGCACCCCTCATTCATTTGCTTTTAAACAAATATTTTAATACTTATTATAAGTAAGCTAGTAGAAGATACCTTGTTTGCAAAGTATGACCAGTGGTCTTCTTAACACTCTTGTCACCTTTCTGAGAGCTCTTTTCCTTCAGGTCATGCCTCACTATTCCTGCTCCGTCTGGCTAGTTAGCCCAGATGTAAGCCTTTGATCTTGGGCTTCTCTCCTTACTTACTTCCCACACCAGCCTTCCTTGCTTTGATAGCATGCTTCTCTTCTCCTCTTTCCTCTTCTCAATCCCAGTGAGGTGGTTTTTTGGTTCTGCATTCAGGAAATCCAGTATCCTCCTAGGAGATAGTTGTTTCATATAAATGTTCCTATTTATTCTCTAATTCTTTCTCCCATGGCAAAATATGAGCATTTTTCTTCATTCTTTCAGGTTTTGAGTGTCAGATGGAAAAGAAGGGATTGATTCCAAAACAGGAAATTTCCAAAGCAGTGGGGTCCCAGAGAGTAAAATCAGAAGAACATATAAGGAATATTTCCAAGGAATCTGATTTTGAAGAGACGAGTAAAACTGAAAGAAAATTAAAGGACTCCTGGAGAAAATCTGCAGAGGAAGGACTTAAGAAATCCTTCTCCCAGAAGAACAATTCCAGGCCAGTGACATTGACACGGATGAAAACCCCTACTGGAAGGGAAGGCCAAAAATCCAGTTCTGTGGAAGTAAACTGTACTGCAGACCCAAAACCTTTTGGATTTCATAGAGCATCTAGAGAGAAGAGTCTCCACCAGAATGTGCCATGTATGGATGACTTTCAACAAAGTCAGGACCTCATTAATCTCCAGTGTATCCATCTAGAAGAAAGAGCCTCTCAGACAGATGTGTTGGTGAAAGTGCCCAGGCAGAGTTCAGTTCTTAGTGAAAATCAGAGGGTTAACAATCCAGAGAAATCCTTTGAGTGTAATGAGTATGGAAAACCTTTCAGCCCAAACAGAGCTCTTTCTCAGCGTCAGAGAAGTCACACTGGAGAGAACCCCTGTGAGTGTGGCAGATGTGGAAAAATTTCCCGGCCCTGCTCTGTCCTAAGCCAACATCAGAGAGTTCACTATGGAGAGAAGCCCCATAGCTATGCTGAATGTGGCAAATCTTTGAGGGCTCACTCCTATTTCATTCAGCACCATAACACTCACGCTGGAGAAAGACCTTATGAGGGCAGTGAGTGTGGGAAATCTTTCAGTGCAGGTGCATCTCACAGTCAGCATCTTAAAGTTCATACTGGGCAGAAACCTCATGAGTGTCCTCAGTGTGGGAAAGCCTTTAGTCATACCTCTAACCTGATTCATCATCAGAGAATTCATAGTGGAGAGAAACCATACAAGTGTAAGGAATGTGGGAAGGCTTTCAGTAGACAGTCTCACCTCCTTCAGCATGAGAGAACTCATTCTGGAGAGAAACCTTATACCTGTACTGAGTGCGGCAAAGCCTTCAGTGCAAGATTATCTCTCATTCAACATCAGAGAACTCACACAGGAGAAAAACCCTATGAATGCAATGAATGTGGGAAATCCTTTACCCTGAACCGAACCCTTACTATTCATCAGAGAATTCACACTGGAGAGAAACCCTACAGGTGTAACGAATGTGGAAGGTCTTTCAGTCAGCGCTCCCAAGTCATTCAGCACAAGAGAATTCATACTGGAGAGAAGCCTTATGTCTGCAACGGGTGTGGAAAATCATTCAGTGCTCGCCTGTCCCTCATCCAGCATCAGAGAATTCACACTGGAGAAAAACCTTATGGATGCAGTGAGTGTGGGAAAACGTTCAGTCAGAAAGGACATCTGATTCAGCATCAGCGAATTCACACTGGAAAGAAACCCTATGAGTGTAATGAGTGTGGAAAAGCCTTCAGCCAGAGTTTTAATCTTATTCATCATCAAAGGACACACAATGGTGAGAAGCCCTATGAATGTAATGAGTGTGATAAAGCCTTCAGTGTGCTCTCTTCCCTTGTTCAACATCAGAGAGTCCATAATGGTGAGAAGCCCTATGAGTGTCACAGATGTGGGAAGGCCTTTAGTCAGGGCTCACACCTCATTCAGCATCAGAGGAGCCACACTGGGGAGAAACCCTATGAATGTAACAAGTGTGGGAAAACCTTTGGGCAGATATCCACCCTAATTAAGCATGAGAGAACACACAATGGGGAGAAACCCTATGAGTGTGGTGACTGTGGGAAAGCCTTCAGCCAGAGCGCACACCTTGTCCGCCATCGAAGGATTCACACTGGAGAGAATCCTTATGAGTGCAGTGACTGTGGGAAGGCCTTCAACGTCCGCTCCTCTCTCATCCAGCATCACAGAATTCATACTGGGGAGAAGCCTTATGAATGCGAGAAGTGTGGCAAGGCCTTCAGTCAGCATTCACAATTTTTTCAGCATCAGAGGATTCACACTGGAGAGAAGCCCTACATGTGCAATGAATGTGAGAAAGCCTTCAGTGCACGCTTATCCCTTATCCAGCACAAGAGAATTCACACAGGAGAGAAACCTTACAAATGCGCTAAATGTGGAAAGTCTTTCCGACAAAGCTCTCACCTTATTCGACATCAGAGAGTTCACAGTGGAGAGCACCCGTATGTGTGTAATGAATGTGGGAAAACATAGGGAATAACTCTTCCTAGTCATGAGAAGATTCACATTGGAGAGCAGGCCTATGAATGTATTAAGTGTGGGGACCTCTTTAGTACACAGGCAGCTTTCATTCAGCATCATCAAGTTCACAGTGGAGAATAACTGCTTTATTCTATAAAATCTTCACTTTTGTACATCAGGAGCAGTATACTGATGGGAAAGCTTCCATTTTGGAGATTCATCTCTTGAGTGATTTAACAGTCTCCCAGTGCACTGTTAACTGAAGGCAGGCTGCCAGATTATGTGCTAGAAATTCCAAGGTCATGTGTCTTTCCTCGATTCAGAGGGTACCCTGTGCTTGAGTACTTGAAATGCGCACCATTTGAGTACACTTATTTAAGACTGTTTTCATAGTCCCAGACCTTAGAGTGTGGTGAGGTATTTCACGTGACCACTTGCTTTTTCTTCCTCATCATCTATTTCAGGTTCAAGGACAGTAACAGGAACCCTTACACCTTAAATCTGAAAAGAACTGGGTTGGGATTTCCTTGTTGGTTTGGGTCTCTTCAAAAGGTTTTTGTTTTATTGTGAGGGATGTCCCTTTAACTTCAAAAGTGTTATCCCTTTTCAACATCAGGTAATCAAACAGGAAGAAATCTTATGAGCATGAGCAAAATTTGTTAAGGAAGGAGGTAAGGCACATGTGTAGAATCAGACTTAGATCCTACTAGGAAGTCAAATGACCCATGTAAAATGAGTTTTTCTACAAGGTAATTTGGAAACTCAAACCGCTTTGAATTGGGAGGAAAATAAGCATAAAGTAGACACACCATAGCATGGGATATGACTTACAGGTTTTGTAAGATATGACTTACACCTCAAAACCAAGGTTGTTATATTCCATATCAGTTTTTCAGGGAGAGAAGAGTGATCACAGCTGTTCCCTTTCACTGGGTAGCCTGGCACTGAACAGATTGTGGTGAGGAGTGGCAGGCCCTTCTGCTGTCAGAGGACAGGACTCCAAGTGAGGCAGGGCCATTGAGCAGCTTTGAGTAGGTAGATAATCATGCAGGTTGTCTGTGTGCTGTAAAGGTACTTTTTGTCCCCTGGAATGATGTTAGACAGCAATGTCTCAGTGTCCTCTAGTTCTTGATATTCAAGATGAAGTATATCCTGGGAGCTGTGTCTTCCTAAACCCAGTTTTTGGAGTTGCCGTCCTTGCCTATGGTGCTTCTGCCCCTGATTCACTTACAGGTGGCTCACTTCAGAACCCTCAGAACCCCATTCTCCAGGAACTTCTTTAGCACTTTCTCCTACTTTTTTGGTGGAAGAAAGATTAGCATCAAAATGAGCTGAAATAGGCTGTACATACGAGAAATTCAGCAACAGCAGTCTCTGAGAGACAGATCTAGAAGGTAAAATCTGGCAGCTGAAAGCAGCTTAAGTCTTTGATGAACAAGCTGGATGCCATATGTACAGACATTTCAGAAGGGATTGACCAATTAATATTCGGGATAAGCTATAATGGAGTGATGCTTTGTATATAAGAATCAGGGTAAGAAGAAGAAAAGGTAAGAGTAATTAATTACTTAATACTTGGCCGTTTTATTCCTTTATAGTGTCCTTCTCACTAATAAAATTATTCCAGTTTTCCTGTTTATCAAAGGAACTTTCTTAAAATTTGATCTTTTCTCCTTATGTTGACTTGACTTGTCCTTCAGGTCTTACTTTCTAGGTTGTCCATATAGTAGTGTGGTGGTCTTGGCTTAGAATGTTGAAAAGCTGACTGGGAAATCTGCCTCTTGATGATAACCCTCCTAAGCACATTTCACCACAAATAGCTTTGACTTAAATAAAATAAAATAAAAACTGGAGTGAATTTAATAATAATGGTTATTTGCCAAACAAAAACCTTGACTTTTTACCTTAGCATATACCAGGCATTGTGGTTGAGGCTTTGCATGAGTTTTCTCATTTAAGCTTCATGTCATTTCAGTGAAGTAGGTAATTTTATTTGCCCTGTTTCACAGTGGGGCTGAGACACAGAGAAGCTGCTCAGGGACAGTGCTGGCTCTGTGTGGCTCTCCTGCCCAGGCTCCCAGTACCTCCTGAGTCCTGCTGCACCCCAAGAATGAAGGCAGTGCTGGGGGGGAGCTTGCAACCCCAAGGCTGGCCCATCTGACTGGTTCCGAGTGGGAAATAGTACACTTTATTTAAACGTGGTTTGGTATGTGGGTCTTTTAGGTGTTTTATCAGAGAAGGAAAATTAGAAAAGAATTCAAAGGTAGGAGCCTCTGGCTTATGACTTCACTGATCATCACTGAACAGCATGTCCCACATGAAAGAGAAGGAATGTCTGTCTTTTCCTGAGATGACTGGAAACTTTAGTCTGCTGAAGTTGTGTCAGAAGCTCCTCACCTGGCTCTCCAGGCCTCTCAGGGCCTTGGAGTTTTTTATCCAGTTACTTCTAAAGAAAGGACTTTCAAGAAGGAAGAAAAGGAAACTAACTGTTTTTGCTCCAAGGATCTCTGGTGTCCTTTTAGGAAACAGAAGGACCAGGGACCCATGGCAGTGTCTTCCTCAGGACCACATGCGATCTTAGAATGCCAAATCAGGAAAAAGATATTCAAGTTGTTTTCTTTTTAATCTCATCTTTACATACAGTGGAGGTATTAACTAAGAATGCCAACATTTACCCTAATCCTCTATTTCAGCTTATGTGGCTAAAACATTCTAATTCCTATGATGAGGTTTTCATTGTTTTAGTTTTCAGTTAAGTATTTCATCCAAATTGTGTTCAGTTTTACTTAGTTGTTAATGTTTTCCATTCCAGTCAAAAGTTTCTGTTACCCAATTTCTTCCTTAGCTTGGGGATGACATTAATACGGATTGGAAGCCAGACTGTCCCGATGGTGCAGACCCTCTCTGTGCTACACTTGTTGGTTAGCACAGAGCAGTCATCCACTTGGCACCCCTAGCTTCTACACCAAGTAATTTAGTTACAGTTGAGAAGAGTAGGACATTTAGGTTTCTTCAGTAGATGGAAAACAGCTTTATGGAAGAGAGATTCATTCTGTGGTGACTGGCAGTGCTGACCGATGTCCCACTCACCTGCCCCAGCCTAGTTTCCCTCACCCCAAGAGGGTCATCTAGGCTTTGGAAGCACATTGGCAAGGGTGCACCAACCTCCATGGGAGATGCTGGAGTGGATACTTCCTATAGGCTGGGGATGGCATTGGGAGGGCTGTCATGTAAATGGGTTCCATAACTCACTGGGGTTGGATGAATACCAGACAGTAGCTCATAACCCTTACGAAGACATGGAAGTGTGTCACCTTAACAGGCCCAGGGCCAGAGCAGTGACCAGAACAGTTAGCCTGGATAACGGTGTCTCTGAGACTGAAATAGATAGCCTGCTATCCCTATCAGTATAAGTAAAAAACAAAGAAAAACTAAATTTGGTGAAAGGACTTGAACCTCATGAAAGGAGAAAAGGCCAGATTCCCTTGAGGAAAGACTCTGGTGCTCTCCCCCAATTTTATACTATATCTTATTTCCTTCCCCAAAGGGAATGTGGCCAATTATGGAGTAACCACCTTGAAAGACAGGAAATACCTGCACTTAAGGAGATGAGAAAGTAAAAGCTTGGACCAGGAAAGGAAAAATATTAAACTATTCACTGGGCTGGAGTCAGAGGGATAAAACCAGCTTCAAAGTTAATGGGAGATAACACTTTCCCAAAAAAGATGCACTCTGTTTTCTTACTGAGAAGCTTTGTTCTCCAACATCACAGACTAACAAATGTGTTACAAATTATCAAAACTGAAATACCCACTCTTTCCTGGCAGATATAAGTCACTGTGATACAGAGATGCAGCTGTGATTTACAACTAGAACCAGATGAGGAGTTGTGAACACTGCATTCCACACCTAAATTTTGCAGTTTCCAAGGAAATAGGAACCTGAGTCCGCTTCACAGTCCAGACCTGAGGTTGACCCACTCCTCACAGCCCAGTTTTGCTGCCCACCCATCCAAGCCCCGCTCCATATAGATTTCACCTAAAATCCACCCTTCCCTGAAGTCCTATAACAACTCCTTTTTCCTTTGTGTAGTGGGACACCCCGCAGGTCTCATGTTTGCCACTCTCTTGTAAATGGGTCCATGACCCTGACTTGGTTGGAGTTTAGGCTTGTCCTGGTAGTCTGAGGCTGATTAGCCTAGGGTAGGGGTTGCTGGGCTCTGACTCTGAATTGACATTGGTTCAAGATATTGCTGTTGTTTACCAGAGTAGGAGCTTATGGAGTCAAGTGGCAAATGGATGTTTAACTCAGGACCATCTACAGTGAGATCACTGGGACCCAGAATCCACCCCATCGAGAATGTATACACAGAGTAGACACACTGCACTCGACAGGATCCCTATGTGAGTTCTCAGGCTGTTAATGATAGGAATCCTTGGACTAAAGAGGCCTGGAGATGCGCCCACTTCCCTACCTATAGGTAGATTACTCTGGGCAAACTAACCTCTCTGAGTTTGCTTAAATGAAAATGGGAAAAGAAGTACCAGTCCATGTGGGGCTATTTGGGGTTAGTTAGAACCAAGTATGCAGAATGACCAGTGTGCTGCTCAGAACATGGTGGGCACACTGCAGAACCACTCTGGTTGGGGTAACAAGAATAGAAAGAGCACATTGCCTTTGGAGAGGGGTGGCTTGAGTTACAATCTTGGTTTCATCTCACAGACCTGTTTTTCATCATAAAAGAGGGCAAAATAGAACTATTGCAGAGAGATTTATGTGTAATAACCCATATAATGTCATGACCTAATGTTTTCCCAAATAGTACCCTCTCCTTTTTTTTTAAGATTTTATTTATTTATTTGACACAGAAAGAGAGAGAGGTCACAGGTAGGCAGAGAAGCAGGCAGAGAGAGGGGGAAGCAGGCTCCCTGCTCAGCAGAGAGCCTGATGTGGGGCTCGATCCCAGGACCCTGAGATCATGACCTGAATGAAGGGAGAGGCTTTAACCCTCTGAGCCACCCAGGCACCCCAACACCCTCTCCTTTCTTAAGAGAGATCTAGTATAGTTGATTCATGGATTCATTTAATCAACAAATGTATTTGGTAAGTACCTATTCTGGGTATGGTTCTAGATGCTAGGGACAGAGAAGTGAATAAAACAAAATTCCTGCCTCATGGAGCATACATTCTAGCACGGAGAGAGACATGATAAGCAGAGAAATTATTTGGTGGTGATGAATGCTCTGAAGAAAAATGGAATATAGTAGCTTGTTATGCAACAGAAGTAAAGTATCCTTTCCATCCTGTGGCCAAAGAAAAAGAGCTAGAAGCTCTTATCTCAGAAGAATTTGGCAAATAGCTTCAGGGCCTGGGTCCCCAAGCCCTGTAGGCTGGGGTGCCTTTATGGGAGCAATTATTTTCTCCTCAAAGCTATGGGGCCTGCTTGAGGGTGGGGATTGAACTTTATCTGCTTCTGTATCCTAAGCATTCCAGGTAGAACAGTGGTCTTTGCATGTTTCAAATACTAACCATGGAAACATCTCAAGTCACTCATTTCTCACCCCTTACACCCACCCCATGCCCTTGGGAAGAGGTTAGGGTTCCGGCTTCGAGGGCACAGAACCAGACTCCAAGGACTGAAAACTCACCTGGGTCCCAGCAGATGAAAGAGGAGAGAGCAGCAGGAGGTCATGCAAGCTGCTCAGAGCCCACCTGCCCGACTTCCTCACCAACACAGCAGGCTGGCTGGTCCTCATTATGGGCATCCATGATGAGCAAACTAGAGAGAACCTGGATAGCCCCAAGACCTAGGAGACAACGGAGAGCCTCATGGAGTTCCCATTCTCACACTTCCAGATGCTCATTTATCCCGTTTGCTCCTCCTGAGTCCACTTCCTCTTCTCACCTGCCTGAGCTCCAAGGTTGTCATTCTAACTGCAGAATGAGAGGAATGAGATCAGGAGAGCTCTCTGTATTATTCACTATCCCATTTTTCCAGAAACCTAGAACAAAAGTGAACTTAAGAGAACCCCAGCTGTGCTGAGAATCCCTTTTTCTGGGGATGGTGATTCCCTACCACATTGAAACACCCATGATCTGTCCAATTCCCCAGCAGAAAGGTCTGCACTGCACCCAAAAACCCTCCCTGCATTTCCAGGGTCATTTCTCTGATCTTTTTTTTTTATCATGTTTATTGGGATAAATTAACAAAAATAGTATATATTTAAAGGTATACAATGTGATGATTTAATACACTTATACATTTTTAAATGATTGCCACAATCAAGCTAATTAACACACATCACCTCACAGTTTTTCCACACTTTTCTTTGTGTGATAAGAACATTTAACATCTGTTGTCAGCAAATTTCAAGTACAACATGCAGTATTATTAAGTATAATCACCACGCTGTACATTAGATCCCCAGCACTTATTCATTTTGTAACTATAAGGTTATGCCCTTTGACCAAGATCTCTCCATTTCCTCCAACAACACAGTTTCTCTGGTCCTGATCATCTGTTCCAAATTTCTTCAACAGAATATACACACAGAGGCACCTGGGGGGCCCAGTCAGTTAAGCATCTGACTTCAGCTCAGGTCATGATCCCAGGGTCCTTGCTCAGCAGAGAACCTGCCTCCTCTCCTCCTGCCTGCCACTTCCCCTGCTTGTGTTCATTCTCTCTCTCTCTCTCTCTCTCTCTCTCTCTCTCTCTCTCTCTCACACACACACACACAAATAAATAAATAAATAAAACATTTTTTTAAAAAAATTGAAAGAACACATACACTAAAAGTTCCTATAGGGGCCTCTGGGTGGCTCAGTGGGTTAAAGCCTCTGCCTTCGGCTCAGGTCATGATCTCAGGGTCCTGGGATCGAGCCCCGCATCATGCTCTCTGCTCAGCGGGGAGCCTGCTTCCCCCCTCTCTCTCTCTGCTGCCTCTCTGCCCACTTGTGATCTCTCTGTGTCAAATAAATAAATAAAATCTTTAAAAAAAATTAGGGGCACCTAGGTGGCTTAGTCAGTTAACTATCTGCCCTTGATTCAGGTCATGATTCCATGGTTCTTCGATCAAGCCCCTCCCCCCTACCCCAACCCACCGCCCACCCCTCATCATCAGGCTCCCTGCTCAGCGGGGAGCCTGCTTCCCCCTCTCTCTCTGCTGCCTCTCTGCCTACTTGTGATCTCTCTCTCTGTCAAATAAATAAATAAAATCTTAAAAAAAAAAGTCCCTATAAACCACCAAGAGGAAGGAAACACCACTCAAGTGGACAAATTCATAGCTAAAAACAACCTCCCTTCCACTCCTCAAAAAATATTCTGAGAACACAGCACCACATGGAAATGTACAGCCCCATTTCCCTTATTTTTCAAAGTGAATGCCATCTGTGGCTGTGGAAGCAGTACTGCAGTTCCCCACTTCTCCATCTCCAAGTGAAGAGTGAGAGAGGGAGGACCAAGTCTCAGTGGGCCTAGAGCATTTGCCAGCAGAAAGGAGGAAGGGAAAGGGACCAGGACAGAGTGACCTGGTGAGTGTGGGCACGGGGGCAGTTCTCGTGCTGGGTGCAGAGTCCCAGGCAAGCAGAGGCTGAGGCTGAGGCTCCCAACCATGCAGGACCCTGGGGACAAGGATCGGGCACTGGCTAAAAAAAAGTGGGCACTGAAAGCTTTGAGAGTATTTAAGCTGTATCATGTCAGGGTGTTGGACAGATAATTAACTTTATGGAGTTAGTCCTTTATGGAGTTTAATCAGCCAAGATAAGAGGCAGGGAAGTGGCTGTTATGGGCCTAGTGGTGGGGAAAAGAATGAGGAGGTTGTAGGGATGATGCGCATAAAGGTATATGGGATTTAACTGGTGGGAATGGACAAAAAGAATGTGTCGACTTGGGTGAAAGTGATATGGAACTGAACTTATGGTAGAGAAATGGATAAGCAAGTGAAGGGGTAATGCAGATAAAGTTGCTTAAGATTGAAAGGGATAGGAATTAACCAGGATAAAGGTGATATGGGATTGAATTCTTTTTTTTTTTTTTAAGATTTTATTTATCTATTTGAGAGACAGAGAAAGTGAGAGAGAGCATGAGAGGAGAGAAGGTTAGAGGCAGAAGCAGACTCCCCGTGGAGCCGGGAGCCCGATGTGGGACTCGATCCCGGAACTCAAGGATCATGACCCGAGCCGAAGGCAGTCGCTCAACCAACTGAGCCACCCAGGTGCCCCTGGGACTGAATTCTTGATAGGCATGCAAGAGAAGGCACAAATGCCAGAAATGTTTAAGGGGTAAAATTAGAAGGACAAGGTGACTGGACCGATTTAGACAGTGAGGAGGAAATAAGATCAAGGACGACCCCTCATTTCTTATTTAAGTGTCTGAGTACATCAGCCAAGGTAAAGTTGGTGTTTTCTTGTATGGGGATAGATGTGAAAGGAGGTGAGGAAGTGATGGTGCTCTGGGCCATGTTGGGGTCTCTAGATTGGCAGAAGTTTGGGGCCTGGGAAAAAGCATCATTGAGGGCAGAGAGAGGAAATGAAGTCCATCGATGAGAAATGAAACTCATTAGTGGAATCAGACTAAAATTAGGATCCTGGTAACATTGAAGCAAAAGAGACATTTAAAGGGTGGGGTGATAACTGCATCAAATACAACAGAAGTCCTTAAAAGGACTAAAAGTGTCCCAGGATACCCACTGGAGCTGCATGCCAAGCCCTGCGGGGAGGTGGGATCAAGGCAGGAGCTGGGCTGCACTGGGCATGATCACAGACATGTGGCAAGCACAGACAGGCTTCCGTGAACACCCCAGGCTTAAAGGGCTAGAGCCAATTTAGGAGCAAGCTTGTGTAAGGCTCAAGAGGAAGGGTGCAAGGGCGCCTGGGGGGCAATTAAGTGTCTGTCTGTGGCTCAGGACATGATCCCAGGGTCCTGGGATCGAGTCCTGCATTAGGATCCCTGCTCAGCAGGGAGCTTGCTTCTCCCTCTGCCTGCTGCTCCCCCTGCTTGTGCTTGATTGAAAGGGATAGGAATCTCTCGCTCTTGCTCTCGCTCTCGCTCTCACTCACTCTCTCTTTCCCTCAAATGAATAAATAAAATCTTAAAGACGGGGGGTGCAGAAGGAAGTGAGCTGAGCAGAGTCCCCAGGAAGGCATGAGATCAGAGAGCTCCCTCTCGGAGGTCTGATAGGTAAAGTGCATGCTCCTGCAGTGAAGTCTCAGAGGAACGGGGGGGGGGGGGGCTGGAGTGATGGAGTCTAGCCCTCAAAGGTGGAACCGCTTGAGTAGAGTGTGATGTTGCAATTAGGAACACTGAGGGCCCCACACCGAGAATGGGGTACCCTTGAGAGGGACTGTGGTGATACCACTGGCACTATGAGGGAGCCAGCCTCCTGGTGCTAAAGGGTGAGGGGCTCCTCAGAATGGAGCCATGAGGAGGAGTGTGCAGTGACCCCACACAACAGACCTTCCCACCTTCTGACCTCAAAGTGACGCATGCACAGGTATCTGTAAGAGACAAGAGGTGAGAAGAGCATCCTGGGGGCAGACAGGCAGACAGGGCTGGCAAGTATACCCTTTCCCCACATCCCTGATTTCTGATAGTCCTTCTATCCTTCACCTCATGGCTGAGGTAAAGGATGGAAGGACTATCCCTCACCCCTGGCACGTCCCTATCCTTGTGCTTCTCGCTCCCAGGTCAACCACATGCTGCACAGGCCCTGGTAGTCCATGGGGAAGCTAGGGAGAGGAGCCCTGGAGTGACAGAGGGTGCGAATGACTCTTCTGAGGTGGAAGGCTGTCTGCTGCCACTTTAGGGTCTCTCTGGTAAGCCTTACAGCTGGGAAATAAGAGAACAGTATATAGTATTGAGGAGCAAAAGGACCCTGGAGGAGCCTGAACCGAATGTCTTCTTGGGCATAGGCTACTTCAAAATCAAACCCTGAGTGCCCCCAGGAATTAGTGCTTAAGGTCAGAGGATCAATGGCCACCACAGTAAGGCTTGGTCTGTGACTTCTGGGTCATGGGCCAGGTGCTTCCACACACATGTCCCAAGTGGTCACGTGGGGCTATGTGCCCTCTCAGAGGAGGAGTCTGAAAAATTAGGGACCTTAACAACTCATCTAAAGCCAGGTCCCCCAAATTTTGCCTCTGAAACATCCAAGAATTCTTCCACTACATGTCACTGCCCCTGGAGGGTAAGACCTCTTCCCAGCTCCATCACTGTGCTATGCCCATGGAGGGCAGGGCAGAGCAAGCAGAGTGCTAGGTCTCTCTTCCCGCAGTGAGCTCCTCTAGGAGCTCTGATTTCTGAGAAGGACTGGCTCTAGGAACTGGCATCCTCCATTTTGAGGGACCTGGGCCTGGTGGAGAGGGAGAAAAGGTCAAACCTGTGGGAGCCCAGGGTTGACCAGCAGAGTCTCACCTTTAAAAGTCCCTACTCACTTCTTCCTGCCTCTGAATTCCTGCCAAAAGAAAAAAAAAAAAAACTAGAAGAGAGTTTGGAGCCTGTTTCTTGCTGTCCTCATTCTAATCAAGCAGCAAACATGAGATTGTCTACATTAACCTAGTTAAGACCTCTGTGTTTCCATGTTACTCATTTTAAAGGTGATGAAAACACTTTCTACTGATCCTTTCTGTCCAACTCAGATAAAGGAGCATTTTGTGCATTAGTCCTCACTTGACATTTTCGTGTTCCTTGATAAAAGGGGGCCCAGATGTCACAATGGGGGCAACATCTGAGCTGCACTCTATGGGTTCTGCTCCCTGGGGACAGATGGAGTCATTTGTGGCCAGTCTTTCAGGTTCAGTGCTGGCCTCCAGGTAGCTCTGACTCAGGGAGAAGCTTGGCCCACAGACACCTGAGATGGCAAGGTAAACCAGTGTGAAGCCTGTCCACTAGGGGTCCTGAACTCTCTTAAGGAGTCCATCCACAATTCAGATTTTACCCTGGACCTCTCCACCACACTAAGAATATGGGCTGTGAGTTTTGGATAGAAGCCTTAGGCTTCACCTGACCCTGTGTGGTGAATCCATTCTCATAGGTTGATAATATTCCCATTTCATCAGAGAATCCCTGATGGGAATGATCTTCTGCACCAGCAATTGCTTTAGGAAAGTGATAATGGAGGGTGCCTGGGTGGTTCAGTCAGTTAAGCATCTGACTCTTGATCTCAGCTCAGGTCTTGATTTCAGGGTCATGAGTTAAAGCCCTATGATGGTCTCCATGCTGGGCATGGAATGAGAAAGAAAGAGAAAGAAAGAAAAGAAACAGAAAGCAAGAAAGAAAGAGAGAGAGAGGAAGGAAGGAAGGAAGGAAGGAAGGAAGGAAGGAAGGAAGGAAGGAAGGAAGGAAGGAAAGAAAAGAAAAGAAGAAAGAATGAAAGGCAAGAGTCTATCTCTTTTGTGGGCTGTGCCTTGGTTTTCCCTGAGTGATGTTTGTGTTTTTTGAGGGCAGTTGTAGGTTCATAGGATAGTTGAGGTGAAGGTACAGAGAGTTTCCATATATCCTCAAACTCCCACACATCACAGCTTCCTCCAGTACCACTATCCCCATGAGACTGGAACATTTGTTACAATTGATGGACCTACAGGAACACATCATACTCATTCAAAGGCCATGGTTCACATCTCAATTCACTCTTGCTGTTGTACATTCTTTGGATGTGGACAACCGTATAATGACATGTATCTGTCATTATGTTATCATATAGAGTATTTAACTGCCCTAAAAATCTGTGCTCCACCTATTTATCCCTCCCCCTTCTATCCCTGAAAACCACTGCTCTTTTTACTGTTTACATAGTTTTGCCTTTTTCAGAATGTCCTGTAGTTGGAATCATGCTCTATGTAGTCTTTCCAGATTTACTATTCTGGCCTCACAGAATGAGTTAAGATGTGGTCCCATCTCTTCAATATATTGGAAGGTTTAAGAAGAATTGGTGTCAATGTTCCTTTAAATGTTTGGCAGAATGCACCAATAAAGCCATCAGGTCCAGGGCTTTTTGCTATTGTTGTTAATGTTTCCATCTCCTATTTTATGTCTATTCACATTTTCTATTTCTTCATGATTCAGTCTTTGTACATTGTGTGTTTCTAGGAATTTTTCCATTTCTTCTAGGTTATCCAGTTTGGTGACATACAACTGTTCACAGCACGCTCTTATAATCCTTTTTATTTCTGTCAAATTGGAAGTAATATCCCCATTTCTGTTTCTAACTTAAATAGTTTAAGTCTTTTCCTTTTTTCTCAGTCAATATAACTAAAGGTTTATCGATTTTGATGTTCATTTCCATACATATTCATCATTTTATTGGCTCTCTCAACTTGAGAAGGCTGACTTATCCTTTATATGGAAAATTCAGGACTGGCGACCTCAGATGTGTTGAGTCTTATGCCATATGAAATTCTCTAGTCTGTGAAAGATAGTTAAATGTGGCAAACCTATAAGACCCAGATTTGAAGCAAAATTGACTAGTGTCTTAGCTTGGCTGCCATAACAAAATACCATAGATCGGGTGACTTACAATAGACACTTATTTCTCACAGTTCTAGAGGCTGGAAAGTCCAAGATCAGGGTGCCATCATGATCAGATTCTTGATGAAGGGCCTTTTCCTGACCTGAAGATGGCTGCCTTCTCACCATGTCCTCACCTGACAGAGAGAGAGAGGAGATGGAGAGAGACACAGAGAGACCAGAGCATACTCCTCTCCTTCTTATAAGAATACTAGTCTTATCGGGATACCTGGGTGGCTCAGTTGGTTGGGCGTCTGCCTTCTGCTCAAGTCATGATCCCAGAGTGCTGGGATCAAGTCCCGTGTCGGGCTCGCTGCTCAGCGGGGAGCCTGCTGCTCCCCCTGCTTGTGTTCTGTCTCCCTGACAAATAAATAAATAAAATCTCAAAAAAAAAGAAATACTAAAAAGAAAGATACTGAATACTAAAATAAAGAATACTAATCCTATCATGGGAGTCCCATTCTCATGACCTCATGTAACCAAATCATCTTCCAAAGTCCCCACTTCCAAATACAACCACGTAGGAGGTCAGAGCTTCAACATATAAACTTGGGGGGGGGGGACACAAATATTTAATTCATAGGATCCCCTCCATGGCCCGCCAAAATTCTTGTCCTTCTTCCATGCAAAATATATTCATTCCATCCCTACAGTCCCAAAAGTCTTAACTCATTCCAGCATCAACTCTGAAGACTAATTCCAAAGTCTCATCTAAATATCATCTGTGTCAGAAAAAGGTGAGACCTGAGGTACGACTTATTCTGAGGCAAAATTCCTCTCCAGCTGAGAACCTATATAACCACAAAGCTATGTGCTTCCAAAAGACAGCGGTAGGAAAGGCATAGAATAGACATTCTCATTCCAAAAAGGAGAACTGGAAGGAAGCAAGGGGTGATAGGTTCCAAGCAAACTGAAAATCTAGCAGGAAAAATATCATTAGATATAAAGCTAAAGAAGAACATTTATGGGTTTAGGGTTCTGCCTTCCAGATCCACCAGGGCAGCAGTCTCCCTGCTCTGTCGCTCTGCCAAGAGGAGTAGCACCCTAAAGGCTCCAGAAAGCTCTGCACAGTACTTCCCAAGGCTCCAGGCAGCCAATGTTAGGGCTGCTGAAACTGAGGCAATCAGCGCCCCCTTCAAAATTGAGAAGACAGCCATGATGATCTCCTTACCACCTTTAGGGTCATTCTTCCGTTGTCTTGCAGAATAGTGCACATTCGTAGCCAAATAGCTCTGTCATTCAGTCCTGTAGAATCTTAGAAGTCTGATGGCCTTCCTTCATTTTGTCCAATCGCTGTCCCATTCACTGCAAATTGGCAAAGGTTTTGCTCATGTCCCATAATCTCTTTTTTTTTAAGATTATATTTATTTATTTGAGAGAGAGAGAGAGAGAGAGCATGAGAGGGGAGAAGGTCACAGGGAGAAGCAGACTCCCCGTGGAGCCCGATGTGGGACTCGATCCCAGGACTCCGGGATCATGACCTGAGCCGAAGGCAGTCGCTCAACCAACTGAGCCACCCAGGCGCCCCCATAATCTCTTTATCAAGTAGTAATCCAGTCACATTCCTAGTGTTCTCTCCTGAACACACTTTCTTGTTCTCTGCAGTATGGACAGGCTTGGAATTTTCCAATTTTTTTATGTTCTGGTTCCTTTTTGCTTAACAATGCCTCCTTCAATTCATCTCTCTCTTTTTGCATTTTATTATAAGAAGTCAGGGACGCCTGGGTGGCGCAATTGGTTAAGCGCCTGCCTTTGGCTCAGGTCATGATCCCAGGACCCTGGGATCAAGTCCTGCATCCGACTCCTTGCTCAGTGGGGAGCCTGCTTCTCTCTCTGCCTGCCACTCTCCCGCTTGTGCTCTCTCTCTCTCTGAAAAATAAATAAATTTTTAAGAAAAGATTTAAAAAAAGAAGTCAGGAGGAATCAAGCCACTCTTTCAACACTTTGCTTAGAAATCTCCTCAGCTAAACATCCAATTTAATTGTTCACAAGTCCACCTCCCACAAAAGACTAGATCATGAACACAATTCAACCAAGTTCTTTGCCACTTTATAACCGGAATCACCCTTCCTCCAGTTTCCAATAACATATTCCTTGTTTCCATGTGAGTCCTCATCAGAATGGCCTCTACCATTCATATTTCTACTGACATTCTATTCATGATTATGTATGTATTCTCCGAGAAGATGAATCTTTCTCTATATCTTTCTATATCTCTCCCATTTTCTTTCTGAGTTCTCACTGGAATCACCCTCAACATCCACATTTCTAGCAAAACTCTTTCCACTGTCAAGTTCTAGATCCAATTCCACATTTTTAGGTTTTTGTAACTCATCACCCCACTCTTCGGTACCAAAATCATTATTGGTCAGCTTGGATTGCCATAACTTAACACCATTGATTGATTGGCTTAAAAAACAGAATTTATTTCTCACAGTTCTGAATGCTGGGAAGTTCAAGGTCAAGGTCCTGACTTGCAGTCTGACAACTTTTCATTGTCTTCATGTGGTTAGGGAGGGGGGAAGGGGAGGAGGAGAGTGGGGGAGAGAGACGGAAAGAAGGAGAGAGGGAGGGAGAGAGAGAGAGAGAGAGAGAATGCATTCTGGTACCCTTCCTCTTCTTAGGCACATATTCCAACATAGAGGCCCCATCTTCATGACCTCATCTAACTCAAATCACCTCCCAAAGTCGCACCTCCAAATACTATTACATTGAAGTTTAGGGCTGCAACATGTGAATCTAGGGAGCAGGGACACAAACATTCGATCCATAACAAGTTTTAGCTATACTCTCCTTGATTACTTCCTCATTTTTTGCTTTTATCTGGTTTTATGGCTTTTTATTTTCATTGCTGCAATCAACCAATAACAAAAATTTTCAGGCTTCAAGGGCACCTGAGTGGCTTGGTCTGTTAAGCATCTGCTTTTGGCTCAGGTCGTGGTTCCAGGGTCCTGGGATTGAGTCCCACATCGGGCTCCCTGCTCAGTGGAGAGTCTGCTTCTCCCTCTTCCCCATCCCCTTCTTGGGCTTTCTCTTGCTATCTCTCTTGCTTTCTCACTCAAATAAATAAAAAAAATCTTTAAAAAAAAATTTCAGGCTTAGGGTGCCTGGGTGGCTCAGTGAGTTAAAGCTTCTGCCTTTGGCTCAGGTCATGATCTCAGGGTCCTGGGATCGAGGCCCGTATCCAGCTCTCTGCTTAGCAGGGAGCCTGTTTCCCCCTCTCTCTCTGCCTGCCTCTCTGCCTACTTGTGATCTCTCTCTCTCTCTCTCTGTCAAATAAATAAATACAATCTTTAAAAAATTTTTTTTAAAAATTTCAGGCTTCAGTCTGTAGTTTGTCATGTGAAAAACAATTTATAGCAGTCCTTATGGTCCATTCTTAGTTTCAGTTTTTTCCCTTTCTTTTCCTTCTAAATGTATTAGATAATTTATTCTCAATAAATTTATTAGAGGTCTGCCTATTATATATTATAGTAAAAATGCCACTATCTCATGAATTGGTCTAGAATAAAATATTATGAGATTGATGAAAACAAAATTTTTCAGTCAATCTGAACAGTCACACACACACACACAAATCACAAAGATAAATGCGCTTGACATTATACGAGATAGTCAGCTGCTGAACTGAGAAACTCCTGATGACCATGAAACGGTGACTTCCGAACCACCAACCTACACCCCCAACTCCCAACAAGAACTTGAGGCCCATTTGAGAAGGTTGGGCAGAACATGGGACCAGTGAGCTATCATATTCTATACAAATGTTCTTTCCCCTGGATACATTATGGTGGGTTTTTACTGTGTTTTCATAAGACCTTGTGTTGGGCATCTTTATCAATGTTTCCCTCTAATATTTTCTGATGTTGCTTCCTGGTTTGAATTTACTGTGTTATTTTCTCTCACAGTAGATGCACAGAGCCTGCTGGCTGCCCCTTACTGTCCCTTCTCTCTGTCCCTCATAGAGATGGAAATTTAGCTGAGCATTTGCCCATCCAAGCAAAAATGATGTTTCTGAGCTGTGTTGCGGTGACGTATGACATGTGGGCCATGGGCAGAAGGAATGTGCACATCTTCCTGGTGTGTCCTCAAAAAGACCTTTTCTGCTGGCTGAAATGGGACATGGTAGGGCACCTATCTTCAGTCATGAAGATGTGCTGAGGAGGGTGGAATCCTTGGGGAGAAGGGGCTTGTGCCCCTCCAGGTTCCGAACAGCCACCACACTAATGTGGACTGTCACAGGAGACAGAAACAGCCCTGTGCCTTGCTGAAGCCAATGTTGGTTTTGAGCCTCTTTACATCAACTGAGCGTTATTCTAACTAATTCAGAACTCGATACCTGGGAGCAGGCTGGTGCCCAAACAGAACATAATACATGTGGAGTTGGCTTCATGATCAGCCAGTTGGGACAGAGATTTTACAGGTGGAAACCTGGTGACCCTTGCTATGCATGAAAAAGCATTTGGTATGGTTCTTGCTTTCTTGCTTGTGATGTATTAGGAGTAGATTGCATGATACTAAAACTATAGCCCTAGAGGAAATGGTTGAAAATAGTTCAGAATGTTGGTGAGCGTTGGTTATTTCTTGCCACTTTAAGCAAAGCCCATCTAGAGAGACTTAGGCTAGAGGAAGGTAGATAGAGGAGATGACAACTGGACAAGGGGGTTTCCTTCTGCCTGTGGCCTGTGATCTATGAGTCTGATAAGAAGGCCCCACAAGGCTGAAAATGCCAGCCTTTTCTGAACCCTATGTGAAGCTTTAAGAAAGCAAGGCTCTAAAGAGGCAGTCAAGTCTGTGCCCCACATTCCTCTCAAATACTCAGAGTTCTTAGCCACATGACAGGGGTCAATCCGCCATGAAAACAAGGGCTAGCCTTCTAAGCACAGAGCCCTTGTGACCACACAGATCCAACAGACACGAAGACAACTCAGCCTATAGAGAGTGGGCTTGTGTCTCACTTGTGGAAAGTCATTCTATAAAGACTGGAGGGAACTATGGCAGTGCTAGTGGCCTCAAGGTAGTCACCCTACCTGGAGAGAGAGAGAGAGAAGGATAGCGAGCACACAGAGGCCAACAAATAAAAAAGAGTCCTCAGACTTAAACCCATGACTAGATGGAGCCTTTGCATGTGGAGCTGAATGGAAGTGTGTACGTAAGAAGCTGATCCAGGGACCCAGGTATCAGTCAGGAAGCCCCTGCAAAGTCAAGGCAGCTGCAGCGAGGACAGCCTCTCACATTCCTTTGCAGGTGGGCATGCAGGTTATGAACAAGGACACCCCCCTCCACCAGAAAGCAAGTCAGACCTGATGAGACCCAGGGAGCTCCTCTCAGAGCTGAGTCTGGGTACCAGGATGCTGTCCCACAGCTCCCTTCCCTGCCAGGGAGAGGGTCTCCAGCATTCATGCAGAGGGGCCCATGGGAGGATTCTGCAGACCCTGCACAGAGATGACTGCAAAGCTTGCTTACAAGTGTGTGAAAACTTTACATTCAAATACCACACAATTTATTTAAATAACCACGTGTCAGACTTACCATTGGGCACTCCCAGGCAGAGTTGAATGCTGCTGTGTGTTTCCCATTCTCCTCCTTCTCCACACTGTGGGTCGGGTGTGTGGACACATGAGCTGCCCTTCCGCGATAGGACATGATGGAGAGGCTGCACCATGTCCAGAGTGGCTGGACTGAGTGGTTGGACAGGCCTTTGGGTTGTTCCTCTTGACCAGGGGCTGCATCGTGGTGCAACAGGTGACCATATGGAAAGACCGTGGCAGACACAGCTCATTACCCCTCTTATCCATGCTCTTCTCCTTCAAGTCATCGAGCAGAACATCCTCAGTGGGGGGAACTTGGGTCCCTGATCACTGCCTGGGGGATCTGCCATACAAATTTGTGATTTTACAATCACAAGAGAGATTTGAGAAATTCAAGAGAAAAATATTTGAACCTCAAGTGTTAACACTAGCGATATCCACGCTTCTAACTTCTCCAGCCCAGCAGTGTGAAATATTATCTCACTAACATTTAGTTTGCCTTTCTCTAGTGGGTAATCAGCAGAGCATCTCTTTCACCCAGGCTCTCAACAGTATGTCCTGTGTATTGTTCCTGCTACCCTCATTTCTGGTCGTATCAGGTCTTTGGTTCATTTAGAGACTACCATTGTGTGCATTGTTAAGTAAAGATCTGGGTCTGTTTTCCTCTTTGAGTGAGCTCACTTTCTCAATGCTTCTACTAAATAATCTACTCTTTTGCCATTGATTGTGGTGCCACATTTATCATCTGTTGAATTTCTACCTCCACAAACGTCTGACACTGATCTCTCTGCTGTCCCGCTTCTTCTGTCAGTCAATTCTTCTGTCAATAGTAATAGGACATCTTCCTCTTCCTTTTTTAGGTTGATTTGGCTGTTCAGTGGCTTTTCTTTTTCCACACACAGTTTGAGTTTCCTCCTAACCAAGTAGAACTTTGACTAGATTGCAGCAAATTTGTAGGTTAAAATGGGGGAAAATGTACATCTTTGAAATATTAAGTTGCCCAATCCAAAAGCAAGAAATATCTCTCCATTTACTAAGATCATCCTCTGTGTCCTTTACTAGAGTTTCAAAGTCTTCTCCACAGAGATCTTGAGTGTTCTTTATTAATTACCCAGTATTTTATAGTTTTTGTTGCTGTCATGGAGCACATTTCATTTTTTTGTTACATTATCTTGTTGATTATTGCTGGTGCAAAGACATGTATTTTTCCTTTTTTTAATTTCTGAAAATCACCCTTTCGTCTTCTTTAATAATGAAAAAGTATTTAAGGCAATATATTTATACTGTTGATACAATATTGACAAAACTTTTAAAGTCTCTTAAAGAGAGTTTCATTTGAGCCCAAGTTAGGACAGATGCCCCAAAACAGAACATTCATAAAGAAGAGAACGCTCTCTCCCACACGGGGCATGGAGTCTACTTACAACAATGACAACAAAAAACAAAGAGAGTGCTGGATGGGGGGAGGAACATTTGGTGCAGGGTTATATACTTTTTTTTTTACATAAGAAGTTACAAATCATTAGAAGACATTTCACAGGGTGCCTGGGTGGCTCAGTTGGTTGAGCAACTGCCTTCAGCTCAGGTCGTGATCCTTGAGTTCCGGGATCGAGTCCCACATCGGGCTCCCAGCTCCACGGGGAGTCAGCTTCTTCCTCTGACCTTCTCTCCTCTCATGCTCTCTCTCACTTTCTCTGTCTCTCAAATAAATAAATAAAATCTTTAAAAAAAAAAAAAAAGAAGACATTTCACAGAGTTCCAGCATTAATCCTTAAGCTTTTAGTATATGCAGAGCTGTAGGACCTTAATCTCATGGGAACCAGGCAGGTTTTTGTTTTTGTTTTACTCTTCTCTTTATGTTTGGAATGCTCCCTTTTAGGGTTTTTTTTTTTTAATATTTTATTTATTTATTTGAAAGATGGAGAGGGAGACAAACCATGAGAGACTCTCTCTCTTTTTTTTTTAAAGATCCTATTTATTTATTTGAGAGACAAAGAAAGCGAGAGAGAGCATGAGAGGAGAGAAGGTTAGAGGAAGAAGTAGACTCCTCATGGAGCTGGGAGCCCGATGTGGGACTCAATCCCAGAACTCAAGGATCATGCCCTGAGCCGAAGACAGTTGCTCAACCAACTGAGCCACCCAGGCGCCCCCTTTTAGGTTATTTATAAATGAAGCAAGTGTTACAGGGTTGCAGGATTCTTGTCTCAAGGAGTCAAGAATCCTGCACAGAAGGGTGAAGTCATAGTTTATTAAGAGAAGGTGAGGACAGACAGCAAGCTCTCTGGAGTAAGAGGGGTCCTGAATGGGTTGTCACTGAGGGGTTTCATGGTCTTTTATAAAAAACTGATCAGGAACTTAAATTTTCTTGATGGCACCACTGACAGCACCATGATTTACTTCTCCTTTGAATATCTCCTCTCTCATGATTAAGACAAACCAGGTGGTCTCATTATATTCTTTTATCTCTGGTTTCTTTATCCCTCAGCATTTCTGGGATTTTTGGGGAGCCTGATCACGCAGCCCCCTACTATTTCTCCCCACCTAGCGGGGCTGCCCCTTACTCACAGATCCCTAAAGTGTCCGGAGTGGAAATTGAGCCCATGCTTTGACGTTTTGATGGCTCTGACAAATGTTAAAGCACAGCTTCCCCGAGAGCGTATGCAGGGCCCACAAACAGTAAATGCTGAGAATTTCCTCTATTATATATATTCCTTTATTATATATACATATATAATATATATAGTATATATTACATACATTATATATTTTTCTCTGAAAAATATTCAGTGAATTTTATATATCTCACTCTTTATACTGGGCCCCATAGGCGTGAGAATGAAGAGTTTTGCTTTCCGTTGCTTTATAAGGAGTCTGTAATTCTCCAGCTACTATCACTTTTTATTAAAAGGTTAGGTAGACAGTGTTTCGTAAATTCCAATACTTAAGGGTTTTTTGCCACTTTTTTATTACATATTTCTAATCTCGATAATCTTCCTGTCAAACACACCCGAAAACATTCGTATTCTTTCTCTCTAGGGGTACGAGGGTTGCTCTAACTGCTCAATCGCACGAGACGTGTGTTACCCGTCAAGGGATGTGAGTTTTCCCATCCGTCCGCCGACTCGTTTCCCGATCGAGGGAGTCAGCGCTCCGCGTGAGCCCTCCCGTCCTCATCAAGCTGCAATCAGTTCCCATTCCCGGGAACGTGGACCCGAGTCCCGCCCCAGCCGCTCATCCCGTTTCCCCGCATCTCCTACCCGCGCTTCCACACCCACCCCCCGCGAGCGGCCGGAGGACGGAGCACCAAGTCGCCGGGCCTCCGCCGCCTAGAGCGGCGACGCTGGCCCGGAAGTCGGGGGAGGGATTTCCGGGGCCCGCGCGGGCCGAGCGGCCGCAGTCCTCCGGCGATGCGCGGTGCCCCGAGCGATCCCCGGGAGGGGAGGGGCTCACGCAGGTGAAGCCTCCACGTTGCGGACCGCGCTCCCGCGGGACTCCGATGCCCCCGTGGCGGGTGCCGGCCTCCGGTGGTCTAGGCAGGACGTCGTGGGCAGAGGGGCGGCGGCCGCTCGGCCTGGGCGGGGTGGAGGGCGTCGGAGAGTGCCCGGGACTGCGGAGCCGGACTCGCCCTGGAGCCTGGCAGCGGGACCGCGTGGCGACGGGGCGGGTGTGCGGTGAGTGGGGTCTGGCGCCTGGGGGTTGGGCTGGAGGAGCGGCCCCAGGACTGGGGTGCGAACGTCGGAGCTGTACCGAGCTGGGTGAAAAGTGAGCTTGTCGTTCGGGGCCAGGGGTCCAGGCCCCGGGTGGGGCAGTCCGCCTCCGGGTGGTGCAGCCGGGGCCCCGGGGGCAGGGCGGGAGTCGTTCTCCCGCGTGTGAGTGGAGCGCAGAGACGAGCCCTGCACGTCCTGTGGGTGCCTGCGGGGGGCTGGTGGCTGCTGGCCTTGCGGTCGTCCCCGCATAGCGTCCCGTTGAGCCCTTAGCCGAGACACTGTGCTTCCAGGCCCGCTGGCAGAATGGAATTCCTTGACGTTACCGTAGTGAGGCGTGCGTTTCCTTGCTGACTGCCCTTGGTCCCTGAGGCCCCAATCCTTGCGCAGGGACCTCGAATCCCGGAGTCCGCATGGGTGCGTGTAGTAAGATAATCCCCTCGGCAGGGTCTCCTTGCTGGGGAGTGTCCCATACCTGCAGCTTCCAGGGATTGGGATGTGCACTTGGGTGTGGAGGGGCATTCTGTTTAGCACAGATTCGGTCCGTGTCCTCCTGGGCAAGATCCATACACCTGGAGGAAAAATAAGATGTAAAATGAGCATAGAATTTTCTGGAAGGGTACATTAGCAACTGAGAAGGGGAGCAGAGTAGCTGGCTGGGAGTGTTTCACCATAAGTCCTTTTTTACCTTTGAATTTTGAGCCATGTCACCCCATTCAGTGACGGTGATAATTTCAAGAATTTTAAAATAGGGGCGCCTGGGTGGCTCAGTGGGTTAAAGCCTCTGCCTTTGGCTCAGGGCATGATTTCAGGGTCCTGGGATGGAGCCCCGCATCAGGCTCTCTGCTCAACAGGGAGCCTGCCTCCCCCCCCCACCCCCCCCACCCCCCGCCTCTCTGCCTACTTGTGATCTCTCTCTCTGTCAAATAAATAAATAAAATCTTTTAAAAAAAAAAAGAATTTTAAAATAAAGTGAATATCGCAAATGACGGACTCTCCCCTTGGGAGACGGAGAGTGACGGTTCCCCCCAGGAAGCCACATCTGCTCCGTTGTGCTGCATGGATGGCACCTTAAGTCCGTGCTCTCCCTGCTTTGGACCTTGTCTGTGTTGTCCCTCTGAGCACCCATGTCCGGTTAGTTCTGTCTGGCCAGTGCCTCACCGTCAGGCAGCCATGGCCTCTGAGTCTGTACCCCAGTGACCCTGCCTCTGAGGTCTGTCCATTCCTTTGCCCCATGTCCTACCTTTTCAACTAGGCATTGCCTAAGCCCCCTTCCCCGGGCCTGGTTAAATGCCTGCCTGCCCCAGGGTGCCGCTCCTTCCTTGCTGCCTCTGTTTCCAGATGGTGTCAGCTTGTCAAAGACCAGTGATTTGGTTGAACCAACCCGTGTGGTTCTTACTATGATTGCAAAATGGCTTTCAGCAACAACCATTAGGAAATTTTCAAAAAATCAAGGTTTGTTACTTACAGGGCCTGCAAATTAACACACCTGGGGCCACACAGTGAGGTTTCTGGTAATGAGAGGTCCACTGGCCTGGATTTCTGCTTTTGTTGAGGTCAAGGGTAGAGACCTAAGGTTTCGTGGGCTCGTTCTTTATTGATGAATTTAAAACATAAGAGTGGAGAGGCACCTGGAAGTTGGTTAAGTATCTGACTTCAGACCCAGGTCATGATCTCAGGGTCCTGGGATTGAGCCCTAAGTCAGGCTCCCCACTCAGTGGGAAGTCTGTTTCTCCCACTCCCTCTGTCTCCCCCCCCCCCACACACACACACTGGTGCACTTGCTCTCTCTGTCTCTCAAATGAATAAATAAAATATTTTTTTAAGATAAAATAAAATGTAAGAGAGGGAATTTAAAGCATGGGAAGAGAAAAATAACAAGTGGTCCAAATGCAAGTACTCAGAATCAACCAAGATTTTTAAAACAAAGGAGGCTCAGTCAAGGGAGGCGGCCTGGCTCTTTATCTAGTCCAGTGGCTGGCATTTATTCCATCTTTCAAATGGATGCCTGTTCAAAGTGGGTGCTTCAGCATCAGAGCTTAACTCAGGCACTTGCATTACAAAAACAACTGTCTGGGCTTATTCTACATCGTCCCAGTGACAGGCAGTGTCCACCGTGTGCTTCTGCCAGCGTTTCCTGGCCTGTCTTCTCCACCTTGGAAAGATGGAAGGTGATGAGAACCTGTCAATGGTGCAGTGTGAATAAGGGGCCAGGGTATGGCCACAATGGGGGGGGGGGGAGCACTGCGCAGGGCCTGGTGCACTTGCAGAGACAGGCAGTGGGAGGGGTGGGGGAAATCACTAATTCGGTCCGTACGGGGAACCCATCACGTATCAGTGGGGGTATTGTATCTCCTCAGAAGGAGCATTTAGAGCTGGAAATGAGCCAGAGCCGGGAATCTTCACAGGATCAGGTGCCTAACTGAGGAAGTTGGTGTAGGTTCAGAAGTGAGCCCTGGTGCACCAACATGAAGAGAGATGAGGACCCTAGAAGGAAGCCACTGGTGTGGTGGGAAGACAGCTCAGGATGGCAGAGGCTTCCTGTGATGCTGCCGGGAGGGCAAAACCCAGCCACTGTGATGACACCATGGGCACGCGTGAGGCACAGGCTGCCCCCAGCTGCCCAACTCCTGGAGTTGCTGCTCTGCTGTGAATGGATCTAATGGTCCACCTACAGGACACTGTGTCAGGAATGAGGGGAGGGCCCACCGTAGGCGCAGGCTCTGTGGGGCTGTCCTCCTACCATGGCAGCCCTGGGCCCTCACCCTGCCCTGAGGTCAGCATCTGAGCCCTTCCCTGAGACCTAGCACCAGGTCTACGTCAGGTCTTGGGCTGTAGGGATGAAAGAGACCCCTGCCTGGTGGGAGTAGGGATCCCTGGAGCTAGCTCCTCTGTATACTCACCTGTGTCCTTGCTGGTCTCCAGGTCCCAGCCATGCCCAGCCTCAGAGCTCGGTCTGAAAAGGGAGAAATGGAGCTCTCAGTTCCTGCACCAGCCCCTTGGATCCCTGCAGCCCAGGCCTGTGTGAGTGATGCTCCTGTTGTGACCCACGTTGGATCGGCACTCTGTGAGCCCCACTGCTTTGGCTCCAGTGAGCCAGGAACCACCCCCCCTCACCATCAGCAGCCAGGTACTGGGAGCAAGTTCCCCACTGGTTGCCCTCATTCTGAAGGGACTCTGGCCATGTCACCCTGTGCTTACCCCCAGGAGGCATCTAGGTCATCATTAGGGATGTCCCATGGACTTAAGGGCCAAGGCTAGAGATCAGAGAGGAATTTGGCCTGGCCCTAGGCTCTCTTGGTGCCTGAGCAGGACACTGTGTTCCCCCGCCTGACATAGAAGGGTGCGATACAATGGTTGCCGGCTGAGCCCTGGAGCCCAGCTACCAGGCTGGAGGTAGTCCCCTGCATTTAGGCCTTGATCCTACTCCCTTCTGGTGCATTCACACTGCCTTGCCACTCCCATCCACTTCGGAACTCGAGAGAGGCCTTGCCTGAAGAGACTTCAACTAGCTTGCCTTTTCTGTGGACCCCTCAGCAGTGATTAGGATAGTTAGTGTAATAGTGGGATTTGATGGTGGCTATTTGACAGGGGGATACTCTTCACTCCATGGGACCTATAGTCATCCTCAGGACATCTGGGCAAAATACCTTAGTCAGACTCTGTGTCCAGGGAAGGTTGGGCTAATGGCAGCGTTGATTCGCAAACCTCGCCAACTTCCCAGGTGTAACTTAAACTGGCCTCTAGATGGAAGGGAAAGAGAGTCTGAAGAACAGCCAACCTGGCAGGCCACCCAGGTTGGTAGGTGACAGTTTAATAAGCAAGGGAACTTACTGAAGAGGCTTGTCGTTGAGTGGCTGCAATAGACCGTAGCACCCACCTGCCAAATGTCAAGAGCTGATATAGTGGCCTTAACTGGGTTTAGTTACATACACTATCTGGATGGTCACAGCACCACGTCACAGTCTCAATGCTGTGTCCTTGGGGCAGCTGCTGGGAGCAGAGAAGGCAAACAGAATGTATGTGCAAGGACAGGGAAAAGGATGAGGAGCCTCCAGTCACCTGGATCCGGCTCACGAGTCAACCAGTGATCACATCCTCTTGGTGACCTCCCCCAGCAGGCACAGGTGGTACAAGGCAGTCCTGGGTATGTTGGAGCAGGAGAGCGTTAGGAGATAACAGATGTGGTGAGGTCGTAAGAATGGCCCTGAGAGACAGGCCTGCTGACGGCCCCCAGGGAGAGGCAGAATGTGAACCAAATGGTTAACGGTATGCTGGGCTGAGAATGGTGAGGAAGGACTGGCCCTATTCCATTAAAAAGGGGAAAAAAAGCAAAACAAAAAAACCCACCAGGTTGATGGTAACTCATGTTTAAAAAGCCACTGTGAAACAAAATGGTGGAGTCCATAGCTCTGAATACCCAGTCTTCCACATAAACATTAAAAGAAAACAGACAAAAATCAAGCAGAAACTGCCAGGACCAACTTTATCAAGAATCTAAATCTAGAAAACAGGTTTACAACAACCAGGTAAACGGTAAATCAAGGAAAAGGCCACTTAAAAATGGTAGGAGAGCTTTGTGGTGTTTTCACTTGCTCTTGCCCCAAAACACTCCCTGGCTCAGTAGCCATCTTAAAGTGAGCAGCTTGCGTTCCCAGTGTGGGATTGTCCCTGATTCCAAAGGGAGCAAAGAAGATCTTACTCAAAAATTACCGTTTGTCCTAACCTGTGCGGGATTGGATAAAGGATTGATGCAAAGTGCTTGTCTCTGTTTTGCCATACTCGGAACTTGGGATACAAAAGTTCAAAAACATTGTAGAGGAACTAAAACCCCACAGCCACCTGGGACATCAGTTAGCTGTACATTCAACCACCTAAAGCCTAGGAGGGAAAGCTGGGGAAACAAGGACATTCGAAAGCATCCTTGTTTATCAGGGGACTTAGAAAACTGCATACATGCCCAGGACAGGCTATATGCTCAGAAAAGACCTCTGAAAATCGTAGCTTCGTGTCTGGCTCATCTCTAAGCCAGTAAAAGCAGGAAGCTACAATAGTTCTATGCATGTTAAAGCTGTACCCCAGTACATATACTGGGAGAGGTGCATTACTTTGACTGTTAATGTTCAAGGAAATCTCTGTCAAAACGCTGGCTGAACACAAGCTAAAGAAAGAGACCTCAGTGACCACACGTGACAGACTAGTTTTAGTTTGCAAAACTTAATTGGAAACTCACTAAATCAACAAATGACTGTATCCTTCATTAACAACAAAGCCTGGAGGAGGGAGAGAATGATTTACAGAGTTACCACAATAAGAATTTAAATATCCAGTTTTTAACAAAAAATTACCAAGAATACAAAGAAAAAGGAAAATAAGGCTGGCCCATTCAAAGGGAAAAAATTAATTGACAGAAAGTGTCCCTGAAAAAGCACATATATTTCACATATATTTGACAGACTGTAAATCAACTTTTTTTTTTTTTTTTACAGAATTTATTTCTTTATTTGACAGAGAGAGACACACAATGAGAGAGGGAACACAAGCAGGGGGAGTGGGAAAGGGAGAAGCAGGCTTCCCGCCAAGCAGGGAGCCCGATGCAGGGCTTGATCCCAGGACCCCGGGATCATGACATGAGCCGAAGGCAGACAGTTAGCCAACTGAGCCACCCAGGTGTCCCTAAATGAACTATTCTTAAATGTGCTCAAAGAGCTAAAAGAAATCAGGAAAACATTGTACAAACAAAATGAGAATATCAAGAGATTTTAAACTTATACAATTATAAATATATAATTTATATTATAGAAAGGAACTAGAAACTAGAACAGGGGCTCCTGGGTGGCTCAGTCAGTTAAGCATCTGTCCAGCTCAGGTCGGGCTCCCTACTTTTAGCAGGACCCTGAGATCATGACCTTAGGCAAAGGCAGATGATTAACTGACTGAGCCACCCAGGTGCCCCTGAGGACATCTATTACCAATAGACCTGCCCTATTAAAAATGCTAAAGGGAGTCCTACAGGTTAAGATGAAAGGACACTAGGTAGGGACTGAAAGCCATATAAACAAATAAAAATCCTAGTAAAAGTAAGTAGTTAGTAACTATGAAAGCTAGTATTAATTGTGTTTGGTTTACAAACAAACATTACAAAATAACTCCACCTTTTATTTCCTAAATGATTTAAAAGACAAATTCATCAAAATAATTATAAATCTATGTTATTAAACATACAACATATGGATACATTTAGGACAACATGAAGGTAGGGAACAGAGGTGTATGAGAGTAGAGCTTTTGTGTGCTGTTTTGGCTAAGTTGTCATCAGTTCAAACTTGATGGTTTCTTCTGGGGTTGTCGCGTACAGCGTGGTGACTGGAGTTAACAATACTATATTATATACTTGAAAATTGCTAAGACAGTAGACCTTAAAAGTTCTTACCACAAAAAAAGGAGGTGCCTGGCTAGTTGAGTTGGTAGAACCTACCACTCTTGATCTTGGGGTCATGAGTTTGAGCTCCATGTTGGGTATAGAGATTACTGAAAATAAAATATATATATATATATATATATATATATATATATATATATATATGTAATGATGAATGTGTTATGATGGAATGTGTTATCGTAGTCATTTCACAGTATACGTGTATCAGTGTACAAATCATTACATTTTACACTGTAAACTTACACAATGATGTATGTCAATTATATTTCAGTAAAGCTGAGGGAATAAAAACTAAAATAGCTAGGATAGGAGGAATCAGACTGCATTGTTTTAGGATATTAGGATGTTAATTGTAATCCCCATTATGTTTTAAGAAAATATCTTTAAAACATCCATAAAAGGAAGAAAGAAGAAAATTAAAATGGTACGCTACAAAAAAAGTAACATAAGAGAAGACAGTACTAAAGGAAATGAGGGACAAAAAAAAGTAAAAGATACCAAAAACTAATAGCAAAATGAAGTAAATCCTTCCTTACCAATAATTAGTTATAAATGGTTTAAACTCTCCAAAGGCAGACATTAACACAGTGGATAAAAAAGCCTGATCCAACTATATACCGTCTACAGGAGGCTTACTTTAGATCCAAAGACACAGATAAGTTTAAAGTAAAAGGTGCATGAACAATTAATCTTGTAACACTGAAAAAATAAAATAAAAATACTTGGGGAAAAAATAAAAATAAATAAAGAATACTCCTTTCCCCACCAAAAAAAAAAAAAAAAAAGATATTACATGCAAATAAATAATAACCAAAAGAGCCGAGGCGACTGTATGTAAACCAGAAAAAATAAACTAGGTAAAAAACTATAACAGGAGAAAAGAAGTACATTATGTGTGGATAAAAGAATTCAGCAAGAGGATATAAGTTACAAACATCTACATGCCAAAAGAGAACCCCAAAATATATGGAACACATAGACATTTGAAGGGAGAAATAGTTGTACGATAATATTTGGAGGCTTCAGTACCTCACTTCCAAAAATGGATAGAACATCTAGACAGAAGATCAGTAATGAAATAGGGAACTTGAACAACACTAAATAATCAATTAGACGTAATAGACATGTACATGTGTACATGCCACTCAGAGGAACACATCGTCTTCTCAGGTATACCTGGACATTCTTCAACATAGACCTTATGTTAAGCCACAAAACAAATCTCAATAGTAAAAACAGCTGCAATCATGTAACATATTATCTCTAGTCAATAACAGCAGGAAAATTTAAAAACTTACAAATACGTAGAAATAAAACAGCATATTCTTAACCCGTGAGTCAAGAAAAAATTACAAGGGTAATTAGAAAACACCTGCAGACAAATGAAAACGATATGCAAGGAGGGCAGTGCCAGAAGGTAAATTTATAGCAGTAATTGATACATTAAAAAGGAAGAAAGATCTTAAATCAGTATCCTAACTTTACATCTTAAGGTTAACTATGATGAGTAAACTAAACCCAAAGCTACCAGAAGGAAGGAAATAATAAACATTAGAGGAGAGAGAAATAGAAAGTAGAAAACATTAGAGAATTAACAAAATCAAAAGTTGGTTTTTTGAAAAGATTAAAATGGAAAAACCTTTGAAGACACAAATAATCAGAAATGGGACATTACTACCTATCTTAAAAAAATGAACAGGAAAAAAAAAATGAACAGGAGTATAAGAGAAGACTGTTAACAGTTGTGCTCTGACAAATTAAATAACTTAGATGAAAGAGAAATTCCTAAAGACAAATCAAAAAAATTACCAAAGTGACTCAGGAATGAAATATTGTACCCATGGGTGTAACCCGGGAATACAAAGGTAGTTCAACATAACAAAACCAATCAGTGTCATTTACCACATAAGAGAATGAAGGAGAAAAATGATAATCATCTCAATTGATGCAGAAAAGTATTTGGCAAAATCAAACACCCTTTGTGATTTAAAAAAAAAGAGAAAAACAGGGGCACCTGGGTGGCTCAGCGGGTTAAAGCCTCTGCCTTTGGCTCAGGTCATGATCTCAGGGTCCTGGGATCGAGCCCCGCATCGGGCTCTCTGCTAAGCAGGGAGCGTGCTTCCCCTTCTCTCTCTGCCTGCCTCTCTGCCTACTTGTGATCTCTCTCTCTCTCTCTGTCAAATAAATAAATAAAATCTTTAAAAAAAAAAAAAAAAAGAGAAAAACACTAGGAAAACTCAATATAAGGGAATCTCCTTAACATGATAAAGGGCATTCATGAAAAATCCACAGCTAGCATTATATACAATAGTGAAAAATTAAAATCTTTTCCCCTAGTGATCACGAAAGTATGCCTGTCTTACCACTGCTATTCAACCTTGTACAGGAAGTTTAACCAGAACAACCAGGGAAGAAAAATAAGACATTCAAATTGAGAAGGAAGATGGAAAACTATCTGTTTGCATAAGACATGATCCCATATACAGAATATCCCACAGAATCCATTAAAAAGCTACAAGAGCTAATAAATGAATTCAGCCAAGTTTCAGGGTACAAGTCAAGACACAAAATCAATTGTTTCTATATACCAGCAATAACCAATCTGAAAAGGAAATTAAGAAAACTTCATTTAAATAGCATCAAAAGGAAAAAATGGGGGCACCTGGATGACTCAGTCAGTTAGGCGTCTCCCTTCAGCTCAGGTCATGATCTCAGGGTCCTGAGATCGAGTCTCAGGTTGGGCTCCCTCATCAACGGGGCGTCAGCTTCTCCCTTTACCCCCTGCGCCCCTCTCATTCTCTCTCAAATAAATAAAATCTTTAAAAAAAGAAAAAAGAACCTACAAATAAATTTAACCAAGAAAGTGAAAGACTTGTTTGCTGAGAATTACAAAGCCTTGACAAAAGAAATTAACAAATACATAAATAATTGGAAAGACATTTAGTCCATGCATTGAACTTAATTGTGTTACAATGTCTGTCCTATCCAGAGCAATCTACAAATTCAATACAAACCATATCAAAATTCCAACAGCTTTTTTTTGCAGGAATTGAAAAGCCCTCAGATTCATACAGAAAAACAAAAGGCCCCAAACAATCAAAACAGGCTTGAAAAGGAAAAACAAAAGTCAGAGAACTCATATTCACCGTTTCAAAAATTACTCCAAAGCTTTAATAATCAAAACAATTTGGTACTGACATAAAGCTATATATACAGATCAATGGAATAGAATTGAGAGTCTAGAAATAAACCCAGACATCTGTGACAAATTGATCTGCAAAATGAAGTCAAGACTGTTGAGTGGGAAAGATAATGCTTCAACAGAGGATGCTAGGACAAGTGGATAGCCACATGCTAAAGAATAAACTGGGACCCCTACTTCACACCATATACAGAAAATAACTCAGAATGGCCCAACAAACTAAATAAAGAACTAAAATCATAAAACTCTTACAAGAAAACAGGTATAAATTTTCATAACATTGGGTTTGGCAATAGACTCTTAGATATGACACCAAAAGCATGAGGAATAGGAAGGGAAAATAGGTAAGTTGGACTTTACCACAATTAAAAACTTTTGGGTATCAAAGGACATTATCAAGAAAGTAAAAAGAAAAAAAAAAAGAAAGTAAAAAGATATCCTATAGAATGGGAGAAAATCTTTGCAAATTGTATTTCTGGTAAGAGTCTAGTAATCAGGGCACCTGGGTGGCTCAGTTGGTTGAGCAACTGCCTTCGGCTCAGGTCATGATCCCTGAGTTCCGGGATTGAGTCCCACATCAGGCTCCGAGCTCCACGGGGAGTCTGCTTCTTCCTCTAACCTTTTCTCCTGTAATGCTCTCTCTCACTTTCTCTGTTTCTCAAATAAATAAATCTTTAAAAACAACAACAACAACAAAAAAGAGTCTAGTAATCAGTATATAAAGAACTCTTACAACTCAACAGTAAAAAGACAACCCAATTTTAAGATGGGCAAAGGACTTGAGGAAATGCTTTTTGAAAGAAAATACACAAATGGCCAACAAATACAGGAAAAGATGCTTAAATTTATTAGTCATTTGAGAAATCAAATCAAAACCACAAGGAGATAACCACACCCACTAGAGTGGTTGTAATACTTCAATATTTAACAAGTGTTTTCAAGGGTGTCGACAAATGGAAGCTCTCATACATGGCTGGTGGAAATGTAAAGTGGTGCAGCCACTATGTAATAAAATTTGGCAGTTCCTCAAAAGTTTAAACATACCATTGCCATAGGACCAGCAATGCTAGATAAATATGCAAAAAGGTGAAGACAGATACTCAAACATGGATATGTACATCATGTTCATACAAGCACTATTCACAGTGGCCAAAAGAAAACAGCCTAGATGTCCATCAGTGAAAAATACAGTATATCCATACAATGGAATATTACTCAGACAAAAAGAAGGCATGAAGCCATGATGCATGCTACAATGTGGATGAACTTGGAAAAACATTAGACTAAATGAAAGAATCCACACATAAAAGTGACTTGTATGATATGATCTCATTTATATGAGGTCTCAGGAATAGATAAATACTTACAGACAAAATGCAGGTTGAGGATTGCCAAGAGTTGGGGAGGAGAGAGAAGATAAACGGATGGGTTGAGGCTCTACTTTGGAGTGATGGAGCTGCTTAGATACTAGACAGAGGTGATGATGGCACAACATTGGAAATGTACTAACTGCCACTTACATGTTCCTTTTAAACAATTTTATTTTTGTAAATTACACCTCAGTAAATTAAATGAAAAGCCGCTCAGGAGATAGAAGACTAGTGGAGCCCCCACCTGAGTTTGTGGTGCCACTTGGGAGTCTGTATGGCAGGTGGCTGGGTCAGGTGCTGGGGGGATGACTGGACTGCTGTGCCACCTGCAGTGCCACCGCAGGCACACGTGGCATTCACACGAGCATGGCTCTGACTTGGGTTCTTACCTAAGCTGTTTTCCACAAACCCGGAAGCCACTGATCATAAAGGTCTGTAATGAGTGCTTCCTCTCGGGAAATACTCATGGGTTGGTTGTGTTCTAGAAGGGCTCAGAATCCTCACTCTTTTCTCCAGCAGGGATCAGTCATGGAGGCAGCACGGACCGTGCAAGCAACTCCATTTGTTTTCAAATCTCTCTTTGCCCTTAAGCCCAGTTTTTTCTGTTTTAAAAGATTGTATTTTTTTCTTTTAAGATTTTATTTATTTGACAGAGAGAGAGATCACAAGTAGGCAGAGAGGCAGGGCGGGGGGGTGGAAGCAGGCTCCCCGCCGAGCAGAGAGCCCAATGTGGGGCTCAATCCCAGGACCCTGAGACCATGACCCGAGCCAAAGGCAGAGGCTTTAACCCACTGAGCCACCCAGGGGCCCCAAAAAGATTGTATTTTTTTTTAAGATTATTTATTTATTTATTTACTAGAGAGCGAGAGACTGAGAATGAGAGGGGAGAAAGTCAGAGGGAGAAGCAGACTTCCCGCAGAGCCGGGAGTCCGATATGGGACTCAATCCCGGGACTCCGGGATCATGACCTGAGCCAAAGGCAGTCGCTTAACCAACTGAGCCACCCAGGCGCCCCAAAAGATTGTATTTTTAAGTAATCTCTACACTAACATGGGGCCCAAATCTACAACCCCGAGATCAAGAGTCACATGCTTCACTGACCAAGCCAGCCAGGCGCCTCCCCTTAAACCCAACTTTTATTGTGTGTCTGTGTCATAAGGGAAATCACATTTGAAAGTTTACATTTCTTTTGAAAAGAGAAACTTTCATCACTGTTTCAACAGTTCTTAAGTTGCAGAGAAGAATTACATCAGATTTAATAAATCTGAAGTGACCTCTTAACCACCCTCACCCACAGGACTGTTTTGTCTTCTTTCTCAATAAAAGGGTCCCAGGTCAACAGTGGCTTGGGACTGAAAACCAGTCATTGCCACCATCTCCTGAGCCACACTAGTGACCTTATCTTAGGGTCAACAGACTGGCCCATAAGCCAGATTCAGCCGACCAGGGATTTATTGGGGGTCTTTGTTGGTTTTTGTTTGTTTTAATGGCCTGCAAGCAAAGAATGGTTTGAAGTTTTTCCAGGGTTGTAACAAAGCAGACCATATAACCATACAGCCACAAAGCCTAAAATAGGTACGCTGGGACCATTTATGGGGAAAGCCCCATTGACTCCTATGTGTCATCCCCTTCTGTTCCCTACTTCATATGCAGCCAGAGGAGGGTGGGAGGCTCTCTGGGTCAGTCATGGGGGCTGTGGGGGTGCATAGTGGGCTTTGGACCAACCTGTGCAAACCTTGTTTCCCTTAGCAGCCACCCTGTCCTGCAGTCCTCAGTGAGCCCTCCCCCCCATTACTCCTAGGAGCCTAGCCTCATGTGGACATTTCCTAGACACCCCCAGGTCCAGGGCTTCTGACCTGGGGAGCTCTGAGACTCACAGAAGAACATGGTCAGCCCATGTGCAGCACGTGATGATGGGCCTGCCTGAGGGTCAGTGAAGGTAAAGCACAGCACCCATGTGGCTGAATCCATAGGAGAGAGTCTGGGACAAACTCCATGCAAGGGGCAAGTAGTGTGCAGGGGCTTCCAGATGTGTGGGCATGGCAGGCAGACAGGCTGAGTGTGCGGCTAAGCCAGGTCTGCATTGAGGTCACTCTGGTGGCTCCAGAGGGAATAGAAGTGTCCAGACGAGGCAGGGACACAGAATGCTATTAGAACTAGAACTTCCAGATGGGGAGAGGCGGTGTCAGCCTGAATTGAGGGGCAAGTCAGAGGGCGGTGAGCCCAAGGAAGCATGGGAAGGGGTGTCCACCCACCTCAGCACCACTGACTGTGGCCAGATGAGGGGTCACTCCAGTCCCGGGATATGGAGCCCTGTCAGGGAGCAATCAGGACTGTACAGGAGACAGCAAGAAGGGTCTCCAGTGAATTATGAGAAGGCCTCCAGTGAATTATTTTTAAGCAGACACCAGGCAGAAGCGAAGGAAGAAGGCACCTGGGTGGTACAATTAAGCGTCCGACTCTTAATTTTGGCTCAGATCTTGGGGTCATGAGATCAAGTACAATGTCTGGCTCTGTGTAGAGTCTGCTTAAGTTTCTCTCTCCCTCTCCCCCTCTGACAACGCTCATTCTCACTCTCTTTCTAAAATAAATAAATCTTTAGAAAAACAAAACTAAGGAGCCTGAGAACCATCTGGGAAGAGTGTTTCAAGCAGGGCAGATCCTAAGGTGAGTGTATCCATCCTGCTCAGGGAATAAGAGCAGAGGCGAGGGTGAGCTCAGAAAGGGCCTGGGACCATGTTGAAGTGCTCTGATGTCACGAGTCTGTCTGGGCAGCAGTGGAGGGTGGGAGGGCAGGTAAGCTATTCAACATCCAGGCAGGAGAAAACAGCAACAGAGTGGTCTGGGTGTTTGAGCGAGACAGAAACTTAAGATCTTCTTTCAACTGAGCGATCCAGGGGAGTGAGGGTTTCCTTACTCCTTCAGATGTGGAGAGAGAAGAGGCGGAGGTGACAGAGCCCTTCCGATGGATGAGGAACCTTGTGCACATTTCGGCCTTCAGAACAATGGACACAGCAGCTTTCACATTGTACCAGGGCACAAAATTGTCCAGCTACCACCAGTCAGAATTGCGGGTTTTCAGGGATAAGGATTGCTTTGGCAGGACAGGGCACAGTCTCTGAAGCCTCCTCTGTTGAACAGGACAGAATCTGATGTTTTAGGCAAGTTCCCACTGCTATGCAATCAGAAGTACCCTTGCTTCCCTGAAAGGAACAGTCCGCTCTGCCTCTGCCTGCAGAGGGCCCACCTGTCCATTCTGGTGAATCCTGAAGCAAGGCCTAAATGCCATTAGTTGCTGCTAAAAAAAATACTGGCCCAAGATACTCTGTGGGAAAGAGAAAGGAGTACAAGGAATAACAATATAGCATGACGTGTGTTGTGTTTCACTTGTACAGGTGAGAGGTGAGTACCTGGATTTGAGGCACTGGAGGGTAGAGCCAAGACTTGCTGACGACCTGCAGTGGGAGAGGGGAGGAGCAGTTGGAGGGTACCTGGATTTTGACTTTAACCAGTAGGGAGACTGCAGGTGATTTCCTGAGATGTGGGTCATGGGAGTGAGGGTCAGTCTTGTAGGTTGAAGGGCCCTGCTGCCTCATCCGCAGAGCCCTCCCAGCCCCCGTTCTCGTCCCCTTGAGAGATTTGGGACTACTACCCCCAGTGGGTCACATATTCCCAGATGTGTCATTTGTATTTTCCTGTTTCCTTCCAAGTGACTTTGTCATTTCAGATTGGGACACCAGCACTAAGGGCAAGGAATTTCTTCAGAAGAAAGAAGTTTCTGAGGATTTGGAATCACAGGCAGAAATATCAGAAGATTATACCAGTGATTTTTCTCGGGCACCTGAGCTGGGAGAACTCTGTGATGATGTACTGGAGAGACACTGGGGAACCCCTGACAGTGAGAGACTGGTGCAGCCACTCTGCCAGGACAGGGGCTTCACGCCAGTGGCAGTACTCCTTAGGAGCCCCTCAGAAAAAGAGCTGGACTGTGATGACTTTGTAGGAAGCTTCAGTCTGAGCCCAAACCCAACAGCACCTCAGGGTATTCCTATAGAAGAGAGGCCACATCTGTATGACATGTGTGGCCACAGCTTCGCACACAGTACGGACTTAGGTAGCCATGAGGGGCTTCACATAGCCGAAAGCCCACTCATATGTAATGATTGTGGGAAAACCTTCAGAGGAAACCCTGATCTTATTCAGCATCAGATAATCCACAGTGGACAGAAGTCCTTCATATGCAATGAATGTGGAAAATCCTTCAGCCAGAACTCATTTCTTAAAAATCATCAGAGGTCTCACGTGAGTGAAAAACCCTACCAGTGCAGTGAGTGCAGGAAAACCTTCAGTGTGCACTCAAACCTCATTAGGCATCAGATTAACCACAGTGGAGAGAAGCCTTATTTATGCAATGAATGTGGAAAAGGCTTCAGCCAGAACTCAAGCCTTAAAAAGCACCAGAAGTCTCACATGAGTGAGAAGCCCTATGAATGCAGTGAATGTGGGAAGGCCTTTAGGCGGAGCTCTAACCTCATCCAACATCAAAGAATTCATTCTGGAGAGAAGCCGTATGTGTGCAATGAATGTGGGAAGGCCTTTAGACGGAGCTCAAATCTCATTAAACACCATAGGATTCACACAGGTGAGAAACCTTTTCAGTGTAATGAGTGTGGGAAAGCATTCAGCCAGAGCTCACACCTGAGGAAGCATCAGAGGGTTCACACTGGAGAGAGACCTTATGAGTGTAATGAGTGTGGCAAACCATTCAGCCGGGTCTCCAACCTCATTAAGCATCATAGGGTTCACACTGGAGAGAAACCTTATAAGTGCAGTGACTGCGGGAAGGCCTTCAGTCAGAGTTCAAGCCTCATTCAGCATCGGAGAATTCACACTGGAGAAAAACCTCATGTCTGTAATGTGTGTGGAAAAGCCTTTAGTTACAGCTCGGTGCTCAGAAAGCACCAGATAATCCACACAGGAGAGAAGCCATATGAATGTAGCATCTGTGGGAAGGCCTTCAGCCACAGCTCAGCCCTCATTCAGCATCAGGGTGTACACACAGGTGACAAGCCCTATGAGTGTCGTGAATGTGGAAAAACATTTGGTCGGAGCTCCAACCTTATCCTTCACCAGCGAGTGCACACCGGAGAGAAACCCTACGAATGTACTGAATGTGGAAAAACCTTCAGCCAGAGTTCAACTCTGATTCAGCACCAGAGAATCCATAATGGATTGAAACCCCATGAATGTAACCAGTGTGGTAAAGCCTTCAACCGAAGCTCAAACCTCATTCACCACCAGAAAGTTCACACTGGAGAGAAGCCGTACACATGTGTCGAATGTGGTAAGGGCTTCAGCCAAAGTTCACACCTTATTCAACATCAGATAATCCACACTGGTGAAAGGCCATATAAGTGCAGTGAGTGTGGGAAGGCCTTCAGTCAGCGTTCAGTCCTCATCCAGCACCAGAGGATCCACACTGGTGTGAAGCCCTATGACTGCTCTGCTTGTGGGAAGGCCTTCAGCCAGCGCTCCAAGTTGGTCAAACACCAGCTGATCCACGCCAGGGAGTGAAACGGAACTCCATTCCCGACTCCTCTGGCCATGTCCCAGCTTCGCCCACCTCCCAGACGTGAAGCCAGCAAGGTTCACTTGCTGTCCTCCACCCCCACACCCCACTGTCCACAAAGCTCAGACCCTCGTTCCCCTGCCAGCACTCCTGCTTCCTGTGACCTTTTGTTTCTTGTTTGTTTTGCTTGTACATTTTGTTATGAGACTACCACAATTGTTAGGAGGGAAAAGATTATAGAAACCATATATTCATGAATAGAGTTTATTACTATAATCAAACAGAACCAAAAAAGTAAACTGACATTTGGTTTGAAATAACCACAGGAATGCTTTTCTTTGGTAATTAGAGTGAACTCTTTGTCTACGGTTATAATTGATATTCTGCTTACATAAAATCAGGCCAAGAATTTTTTAGGTCTGATTGCAGTCATCCTTCCCCGGAAGTGGCGTGCATTCATTACCACAAGTTCCTTACCCTTTCTTGTCCCTCCCATGCAGTCACTAGATGCCAGATTCCTTCCACCTTTCTTTTGTCCCGGAGTCTGAGGTCATGCTTTCTTATGGTCCCACATGGACTTCTGCACAGTTAAACAAGCAGCTGTTTCCCACCCTCTGGCTCTGTGCTTTATGGTCCTGGCCGTTGGCCCCAGAGAGGCCTGCCCTCTCCATGTCCCTCCTGTTCTCCTCACAAGCTCCCAGGCTGTTTTCTCCCACACCCATTCATCCTCAGCCATTTATGGAGCACCTGTGACTGCCCCTAATAGGTGGGGTCTGACCCCTCCACAGTTTCCCAGAGCTGTGCCCTTCTCCATGAGCAGTTGGAGTTGTCCCAGAACCAGCACATCTGCCACCAGAGAGGACCTTGGATGCCAGCCAGCCAGCCCATCTCAACTTGGTGATATCCTAGGGTAGGTGGACGGAGAGGCACCTCTTGTTTTTCCAGGAGAAAAGGCATTAACAGGCAGATGTAGTCAGGTTTGCAGTTAGGGTAGGAAAGTAAGGGCTTGACATTTGTGCTTTCAAGGAAGTAGAGGCAGAGCCATCAATTGCAAATGAGGAGGGAGAGGTTTGAAGAGGGAAGTGTGGGAGAGTTGGCTTTGCACTGGTCAGGCTTGGGCTACAGTGGGCTGTCTACCCTTCTCTCAGAGGCCCTCAGAGGAGCGCATCACTGCTCATCCCCTCCCCTCCACTTCAGCCCCGCCTTCCCAAGAAACACCCTAGACTAGAAGCTGCCGCATTTGCAGTTTTGCTGACAGCATTGCTCTGCTAACCCTCCAACTCTTGCTCATCTTTCCACCCCATGAAGACCTCCATCTGTTCACCCTCCTGCTTCCTCATTGTCAGGCAACCCTCTCTGGCTTCACTTTCTCCCTTTCCAACCTGGATTCCATCCTTTTTTCCAGTAAATACTTGCGGGATGTGTACTACATGCCATTTTCTGGGGATACAGGAAACGACAGAAAAATGCCTGCCCTTGAGGACTTTACATTCCAGCGGGTAGAGGAAATGCCCTGATGGTTATGATTGTCATGAGGCAAAAGGAAAGCAGGAAATAGAGTCTGGGTGTTTTGAGGGATTCTGCTTTAAATAGGGGCTGACCAAGATGTCCTTTGAGAGAGAACTTGAAGCAAATGAGAGAAGGACCAATGAAGATGGGGGTGGGCAGTGACAGCAAGAATAGCTGGTTTTGTTGGGAAGCCAGAGCTGGGTAGTAAATTAGGAATTTGTAGATGTGACCTGCTGAAGGAGGAGGCACAAGCCACCCACATAGGTCACCAGGCAGCTCCCTCAGTATCCAAGCTCCCACTTTGAGAAAATGAAAATCCTGGGGTCTTTTTCACTGAAGGTGCAGTTTCAGTACACTCACATGAAGGAATTAAATTCATGAGATTTAATACACACAGACCCCAGAAGCAAGGGGGCACAATGACCCAGGAGAAGTGCAGGCCACCATCCCAGGTCATGAGTGACCAAGAAATTGACAGCAGGGTAGCAAACACTTATTACTTAGGAGGTGCTTAGGGTGGAGATCACTAACTAAACTCATGTTGTGATCCTAATGTCCACACTGGGTGTGTGTAGGGTTACCATACAGTAAAATGCCTGGGTAGTAACTGGGAAAAACAAAAGTTTCTCATCATGCCAGTACAGAGGCCCTGAGCAGAAGCAGGCATGGAGTGTTCAAGAATCGAAACAGGTCAGTATGGCTAGGAGTTGAGTGAGCAGAGGGAGAAGCAGATGGGGTGGAGGTAATGGGCCATATCACGAAAGGCCTTATGGCCATGACAAAGACTTTGGCTTTTATGCTGGGTGAAATGGGAGATGCTGAAGGCTTTTGATGACTTACATTTTAACAAGGTCATTGCTGTGTGAAGAGGCCCTAGTGGCAAGCATGTCCTCTGTGTTGCTCCCTCCACAACTCCTTTTGCCCCTTCTTCTGGCCTCCACACCGTTGGCACACCCCCTGGGGCTGGGGCAGAGCTGTTCAAGGCCAGAGTCTAGACACAGGAAGGAGGAGTGAGTGTCAAGCTTCACTGGGCCCTTGTCTCTACCCAGTGTCTGGGCAGAATTGACCAAAATTTAGGGGCCTGCTCTCTGCAGCCTGAGGAATTTTAATTTTAGAATATCATGTTTCCAAAGAAATGTCTGGAAAGAAAATTGTCAACTACAATTTCTTTTGACTTTCATCGTGTCCTTGGAAATGTTCTTGGGGAAAAAGGGCTTAGAAGCCTGGGTGCCCCCTCCTTGGTGTCAGCATATTTCAACCCATTCAAACCCTGCGGGCTACGGGCTGTGAGTTGTGTGCTGCAGCCTCACCTCCAGCCACAGCAACCATCCAGTCCAGTGCCCTTCCATTGCCCCTCAAGACACTTGGGATCTGCCCTGGGACCCCTGCCCTGCTGACCTCAGTTACCCAAGTAATAAACCTCATGCACCTGTGGTGTGTGTGGCATTGTCAGTCTTGACCTCTGAACCAAATTTAGGGGGTGGGGGCATCCATCCTGCAGGTAATGGTAAGAGTTGGGGTTGGCACTGTGAGCGGGATGTCTAGACAGTGGCGCCCCAGGGTTCTACCTGCTCGTGCTTTGGCTCACTACCCTGGCCACTGTCTGCAAACCAGCATGCACTCAGCCCTACCACACGTGCTGCATTGTTGAGTCCAGCAGAGCCTTTGTTACAGATGTAGCTGTCCTAAATCACTTGATAACTACTTGGTGTTTAGGGACAGCAGTATAGGATGGGAGCCCTGCTTAAAGTGGCCCTAAGTCATATGTCTGATCCCAGACCTATCTGTGGACTTGAGACCAAGGCTGCAGCTGACTCCAGCTCAGGGGAAAGACCATACCCTATGTGAGATCTGTGTCCATTAGGTGGCCACTCAGAAGGAGCACATTTGCAAGGAGGCATTAGATGGCGTGTCAAGTGAGGCCCGCACTCCAGAGAGCAGATGCTCACTAGAACCCTTGAATACTGTCACCATCACAACAAGGATCCTGATCCTCCGGGTTCTAGGCAAGAACACCCCCAGCACAGCCCAGAGATTAATTCAAACCCAAATTAAGCTTGTAGAGCAACCATTGCTATTGGAAGGCCTTCCAACTGCTAAGGCCACCTTGATAGAGTATAAAGCCAAACCTGGGCCCTCTGGCATATTCCACCTGCAGAAGGGGCAGCCTCCCCTGTTCCCCAGTCCCTGCCAAATGCCAGGGTGGTGGAGGGCAGCCCTCCTCAGACCTTTTGACTACTGACGGAGCCTCTTGGGATGAACTAAGTGAAAAGCAGTGGAGATTCACAGACTATACAAGCAGCACAGCCAGTCATCACAGGGGATGGAGCTCAGTGGAAAGCTACCATTCCTCATTTCTTAACCAGGACATCCCTAATAAAGAGCTAGATCCAAACATCAGCACAATTGGCCACATTCCAGGCAATTATCTTAGCCCTGGATGGCCTGGCTAATGAATGGCCCCCACTGCACATTTTTATGAACTCTTGTGCAACTGCCTACGAGTTGCCCCCTTTAGGATAAGAACTCTCAGAATCTCTTGCCTCACAGATGGATGTCCCAAAAATATCATTCAAGGTCATAGATGTCTCTACCCATACACAGGCCACAGTACAAGGTGTCACCAGGACCCCCTCTAGTAGCTGAGGCACTCTTGTCACTTCTCAGAATACACAATGCTGAGCTCTTGAAGAAGGATTCAGTGGGATTTTCATCTCCCTCGCTAGCTTCAGGCTGCAGACTGCAAGAGTGCTATATAGCTTATTTAAACAAGCACTAATTCAATTAAATATGATGTGTTTCAGTCATCAAATGTCAGAGGCGAATTATAATGAGTGATCTGGTTCCATTTTTTGATGTTTGCTGATACCTTTGGAACCTCATCCCCATTATTCTCCATGCCCGCAACTGGACAAGCTGATAAGAAAGATGGGTGCTCTCCCCTTTGACACCAGCAGAAGATACAAACCACACAAGCCTGCACCTATGCTTGGCAACCCTCCCACCCACCATACCCCTGACCACAAAAAAGACCCTAAGTCAGTAGCCCTTCTGGGCTCTCCTCTCAAGCCATTTCAGACCAGTGAGAGGTCTTCCCTACTCTCCCCAGAGACCTCCATTAGGTAAGTAACAAAACTTTCCATGCAAAAGGAAAGAGAAAGAAGAAAGAAAGAAAGAAAGAGAGAAAGAAAGAAAGAAAGAAAGAAAGAAAGAAAGAAAGAAAGAAAGAAAAGAGAAAGAAAAGAAAGAAAGAAAAAAGAAAAGAAAGAGAAAAAGGAAGAAAGGGAGAAAGAAAGAAAGAAAGAAAGAAAGAAAGAAAGAAAGAAAGAAAGAAAAGAAAAGAAAAGAAAAGAGAAAGAACGAAAGAAAAAGAGGGATGCCTGGGGGGCTCAGTTGGTTGAGCAGCTGCCTTCAGCTCAAGTCATGATCCCAGGGTCCTGGGATCAAGACCCACATGGGGCTCCTTGCCTGGCAGGGAGCCTGCTTCTCCCTCTGCCTGCCTGTCACTCTGCCTGCTTGTGCTCCCTCTCTGTCAAATAAATAAATAAAATCTTTAAAAAAAGAAAAGGAAAGACTGACTAAGCACTCTTTGGCCCCCATACCTTCCACTCTGCTCTTTGGTTTATGGATATCAACAAATTCCTCTGTGTTGTGACTTCTCTGAAAGTTCCCTTCAACTTTGTGAGTTTTTTAAAGATTTTACTTATTTATTTGAGAGAGAGAGAGCATGAGCAAGAGGAGAGGCAGAAGGAGAGTGAGCAGTAGACTCCCCACTGAGCAGGGAGTCTCATGCAGTACTGGATCCCAGGACCCTGGAATCGTGACCTGAGCTCAAGACCAACTGAGCCAGCCGGGCCTTCCGCTCAACTTCCTGTTTCAGCTAAAACCTGGTTGCCCCCTGATCACACAGGTCATCTAAAACCTCCCTCCCCCATGTAGGTTAAGCGTGGTTAAGCATCTGCCTTCGGCTCAGGTCATGGTCCCAGGGTCCTGGGATCAAGCCCCTGCATCAGGCTCCCTGCTCAGTGGGAAGCCTGCTTCTCCCTCTCCCACTCCCCCGCTTGTGTTCCCTCTCTCCCTGTGTCTCCCTGTCAAATAAATGAATCAAATCTTAAAAAAAAAAAAACAAAACAGACAAGCAGCCCTAATGCTGGTAGCTGGCCTGGTACAAACTGTGCCAAAAGACTCATGTGCTTGGTAGAGTCCTGGGAGACCTCCCTCATATAACCCCATGGTTCATCCTCCACAAGTGGGTCCTGAAACTTCTGAGATCAAAGACTGAAGAGAGGAAAGAAAGAGTTTCCCCCAACATCCACAGACCCTCCTCCACATGAGGTGAAGTTGGGAAACTCTGGAGCATGGTATATGCAGAGCAGGGCCAGGATATGTGCCAATCCTAAAGCCTCCATGGCTTGGAGGGAACCCCTAAGTCTGAAGGGAGAACAGGGCCCTGATGGCCAAGAACAATGCAGACCATGCCCGGGCAGCTATGACAGCAGCAAAGTCTCAGCTAGACCATTCTCCTGGGCTTGGAAGGCAAGAACCAGACAATCATTACTGGCTTCTGGGCTTCCCTGGAAGTAACATGAAGGCATGAGGGCAGCCTGGCTCCCAGGTACCCCATGTGGCTCATTCTGCATGTCTTCATGCCCATGGGCTAAGCTCTGAGCCTTTCCACATGTTAGAACATCAGTTGAGAAGAACATTCCCATGTGGAAACCTGATATAAGAAAAGGGTGGCATCTCCAATCCTCTTATTAAGACTGTGGGGGAGGGGCACCTGGGTGGCTCAGTCGGTTGAGAGACTGGTTTCAGCTCAGGTCCTGATCTCATGGGTCATGGAATCAAGCCCCACACATGGCTCCATGCTTAGTGGAAGTCTACCCGGATATTCTCTCCCTCTGCTCCTCCAAACTTATGTGTGTGCGTGCTCTCTCTCTCTCTCTGTAAGAAATAAATCTTTTTTTAAAAAGGAGGGTGGGGCAGAAGGAGAGGGAGAAGTAGACACCCCGCTGAGCAAGGAGCCCAATGCAGGGTTCAATCCCAGAACCCTAGGATCATGACCAGACCAAAGGCAGACACTTAACCGACTGAGCCACCCAGACACCCTAAGTCTATTCCTTATAACCATTTCTCTGTTATCAAATTACTTATTATAACTTGTACAGTTGCATCAAAAGAGAGTATACAGGGCTTATTTTGTAATTTTTAAATCTTAAACAATTGATAAATTAGTGCATTAAAAATATCTGCAGCTTGGAGGACCTGGGTGGCCCAGTTAGTTGAGCATCTGACTCTTAGTTTCAGCTCAGGTCATGAGCTCAGGGTGGTGGAATTGAGGCCCGTGCCAGGCTCTGGGCTCAGCACAGATTCTGCTTGAGACTCTCTCTTTCTCTCCGTCTGCCCCTCCCACTCATTTTCTCTCTCTCTCTCTCTCTCTCTCTCTCTCTCAGATAAGTAAATAAATCTTTAAAAATATATATCTGCAACTTATGTCACAAAGGGTTAACCTAGTAGAACTTCTAAAACCAGAGGGAAGAGACCACCAAATAGGAAAAGAAGCAAATCACAGACAAATAAGTGAAAACGGTGCTTAAATATATGAAAAGATGCTTGACTTCACCCACAAAGATGCAAAAGGAAACCACACTGAAATGCCATTTCTTCTCAGATTGGCAAAATTCCAAATATTTAACAAAATATTTGTTTTCAAGGTTGTGAGGAAACATCACCAGTGGGAATGTAAGATGGTGCAACCCTATGGGAGGGAACTAAGCAACACCCAGCAAAAATGAATTACAAATGTCCACTGAAGGGGCACCTGGGTGGCTTAGTCCATTAAGAATCAGCCTTCAGCTCAGGTCATGATTCCTGGGTCCTCGGATGGAGCCCCACAGCGGGCTCCCTGCTCAGGGGGGACTCTACATCTCCCCCTCCCTCTGCCACTTCCCCCTGCTTGTACGCTCAGTCGTTAAGCATCTGCCTTCAGCTTAGGTCATGGTCCCAGGGTCCTGGGACCTATCACCACTTGCTTAGTGAGAAGCCTGCTTCTCCCTCTACTTGCATTCTCTCTCTCTCTCTCTCTCTCTGTCAAATAAATAAATAAAATATATTTTTTTAAAAAGGACCCTCTTATGGTTTGTCTCCCTCTCTGGTTTCATCACAATCCAAAAATTTTAATATAAGAGAAAAAGAGATACAAATATAAGGAAGTTAATAACCACCTAGCCCTAAATTTGAATTTGAAATATCAGTGTGTCCTCATGATGTATTTTTACATTAAAAATTTTTGCCTAGCTTTTTCCTCTGAAAAGACATAGACACAGTGACCAACCTGGTGGCAACGAGCACTCCGAGAGCCCCAGTTGTGTGCTCTAAATGCCATTTCCCACTGGGATGGACTAGGGCTTGAAAAAATATGCTGAGTTTAGGGCTCCAGGTATTATGGCAGATGAATTTAGAATATCTTGTCTTATCAGAAATCAAGTAAGCAATCAATGATTACAGGGCTTGCATCAAAAAGACTCAGGGTGAACTTTACGAGGCTTCCAGTGGCCAAAGATGGAATGATTGTTAATTTTAAAAACTGTAATAGATTAAAATACATCAAATATGTTGAAGTCTTAAGTTCAAATGATAATAGGAAGAAACATACCTAATTGGTCACCTCTGAAGAATGACAGAAAATCAGTTTATTATTCTGAAAGCTCATAAATAAAGGCAATAATTAAGCACTTAACTTGACTGTCCTGTATGGATGCCAAACAACCGATAGGGGGAAGTTTGTCCTTCCCGAATTGTTCCCACAAATGCAGAATAGATACCAATACCAGAATGCCGCCATCTTGCAAACCCCTAATGAAACACAGCTAGGCATGACTGTTACTGGAAATGCATAACGCACACTTATGAAGCATTGTGTGCCAAAGCAAAATCGAATTAGTCTCCACCTCTAAATTTACAGGAACTTCTAGTGACAGAAAGACACCACAAGAATGCAAAAGCCAAAATCCCAAGTAAGAGAAACTTCACAGGATGCATGACCAGACTTTGGTAATTTTCGAAGAGGTAAAAAAAAAATTAAAAAAAAAAAGTGGGAGGAAGCTATTAGGATATTTAACCCTTATGCTCATTGCAACATTTTTTACAATAGCCAAAATATAGAAACTGTCCAAGCGTCCACCTACTGATGAATAAAGAATATATACAACTCAACCATTAAAAAGAATGAAATCTTGCCATTTGCAACAGTATGAATGGATCTGGACAGTATAACACTGAGTGGGAGAGGTCAATCAGAGAAGGACAAATGCCATGGGATTTCACTCATGTGAAATTTAAGAAACAAAACAAAAAAAGAAAAGCCAAATCAAAAGGCTGACTGACTACAGAAAACAAACTGGTCGGTGGGAGGGGAGTTTGGTGAAATAGGTGAAGGGGATTAAGAGTACAAGTATCTTGAGGACTGAGTAAGGTAAGGAATTGTCGACTCACTCTCCTACATGCCCGAAACTAATACAACATATGCTAACTATACTAGATTTAAAATTTTTAAATAAATAAGATTCTAGTTAAAAAAAAAAAAAAGATAAAATGTAAGTCCGTTGACCAAAAAAAGCATTGTGCATTCCTAGTTTTGATGGGGTTTTGGAATATAGGTGAAGTTTGCTGGGGTGAAGTCCAGAGCCAACGCCAAGAAAGAATGCTTGAGACCTTTCTGGTGCAAAAAAGGTGGTTTTTGGACCCATGGGCAGAAAAATCTGCTCCGGGTTTGTGAGGGGTGGCTGATTACATACTCGGGAATTGGGGGAGGTATGGAAAAGGGACGTTTCAAAAAGACTTTTGTATGTTAAGGAAGACTCATAGGATACTTCCAGTATCCGGAGGCCTTGCCATTGTCAAGTTAAGGGTGTTTTCCCCTCTAGGGAGGCATTAACACTAAGAGAGTTGGGAGCTTCCTGGAGGAACATTACACTCTACCTGTTTCAAGTATCTGTCAATGGGCTGCAAGCTATAGGACATTTAATTCTATCCACATTCCTTTCTGGAAGCTAGGTTATTGATAGAAATGCTTTGTTCTTGTAGATTGCTAAGACATCTGTAAGCTGAGGGAGACTCCTGTCTTGCAGGATTGTGATCTCTGTAGGTTAGCTATTTGTTTTTCCTTCAGGGCAGCCCGGAGTGCCTGGGGAATGTCACATATATCCCGTGGTGGGGGGCCGTTTGTGGGGTGCCAGCTTCTGCCTGTCCTCAGCTTGCCTTCTGCTCCCTCATCAGTTTGAATCATGATTCACACAAACTGATTAAAAATAAAAACAATATGACGGGGCGCCTGAGTGGCTCAGAGTGTTAAAAAGCCTCTGCCTTTGGCTGGGGTAGTGATCTCGGGGTCCTGGGATGGAGCCCCGCGTGGGGCTCTCTGCTCAGCGGGAAGCCTGCTTCCCCCTCTCTCTCTGCCTGCCTCTCTGCCTTCTTGTGATCTTTCTCCCTCTGTCCAATAAATAAATAAAATCTAAAAATAAAAATAAAAAAATAAAAACAGTATGACGGACAGAAGACTCTGAACACTGGCTACGTGATGATAATAAAGGGTAATGGTTAACATTTAGGTGTGATAATGGTTTTGTAATTACGTTTCTAAGGGCCCTTATCTTTTAGACAGATAGGGAAATAAGTATTAAGCAAAATGACCTTTTCCTTGGGATGGGGAAGGAGGTAACTAGATAGGGACACAGCTGAAGAGACCGGCTGTGGGTAACTGTTTCGGCCGTTTGATGGACACGTGTCACACTACTTCCTCTAGCTTCGTGTTTGGCTGAAAGCTTCCATCCCAAGAAGCTAAAAAGCAGCAGTGACCGAGGGGGCGGTCCCCCGCCCGCCCGCCGCCGCCTGAGGTCACTGGACGCCCAATCCCGGGGCTCCCGCATCAGGAGAGGCCAGATGGCCCGCTCTCGCCCCCGCACGCTCCCCTCGGGAGTTCCAGCCCGGGCTGCCCGAGGCCCCTCTCCGGGGGCCCCGGCGGGACTGCTCACTGCCCTCCGGGGCGCGGGCTTCGACACCCCCGCAGAAAGGCCGTCACCACCAGTGCAGGTGGTGGAGCCGACCACCGCCAGGCCCCTGCCGGTCCCGGGGCACAGCAACGAGAAGGCACCTTCAGAGGGGGTAATGACACCTGCTTGGGGCGGCAGAGGAACCGGTGCGGACAGAAACCTGAAACCCAGCGCAACACTGACGCGCTACAACCTGCAGCAGAGCCTCCGGAAGTGCGGTTCGTGCAAGGCCGGGGCGCGGTGTGGCCTCTCTGGGCGCGCCGGAGGTCTCGGCTCTCGGTGGCTCTGGAGCTCGCCACAGAGCTGTCAGTCAGGAAAATGGCGCCTGCGGGGAAGGCGGGGCCTAGGGCCGCACTGGGGGCTGCCGCACGCTAGGACTGGTGGCCTGGGGGTGTGGGCGGGGACCGAGGAGGCGGGGCCCCCCGGGATTGGCGGAAGCGCAGACGAGGCGGGGCGTCCCCTTTGTCTGAGTGCGTTGCGAACGACCGTGTCTTCGCGCGTGAGGCTGCGGCGTGGAAGGTGAGTAGGGGGGTTCTTGTGGGCACCCGCAGGTCGGGACCCCCTGCCCGCACGGAAGCTGGAGCCGGGTCTTCCTCACGGAAGGGCATTTCCCCGCGGGCGCCGGTTCCCTTCGCCTGCGGACGCGCAGTGGCCTCCTCTCCTTCTGCGGACCCTGCTCGGATCCCCCAGACCCCCAACCTTCCGCCACACCCCAGTCCCCGCCCGCGCCTCGCCCCCGGGCCTCCCCCGACCCCCACACCTCGTCCTCTGCCGCGCCCCGAACCCCTCTCCCGCGGACTGCCGGCCCAAGCCCCTCGGCCCTCGCCGCTCCCCGAGCCCCTCCCCAGGCCGGGGGACACTTCAAACCCCCTCTACAGACACACGCGCGCGC